>CM033647.1:222225-384754 GCA_019512145.1 Engystomops pustulosus
CATCTCCTCCATAAATTATCCATGTTGCCCAGCAATTCACTGGCAGGGAAGTGGTTTTAGATGTTCTGATTTATAGAGCTCTTCAGACTAATTAACTCGTAAATAATTACTAAGTCGTTAAATCCAATGTTCTAATTGTTCTATCAACAGGGATTACATTCTCAAAGGTTTCGTCTATTCTCTGTTTGACTAAACTTTTTTAAAGATTTTTTCAAATACTAAAGAAATGACAAATGAGAACAAGATGAACTCTTTTTCAGGTCTTGAGTTGTCTCACATTGTACTGGATTTTATAGAATGTTTAGAAGATATTATTAGAACAAGCTGTCAGACTGGGTAAGCAGTGGAAAACTCACCTAGCAATGACCCTGCAGGCTACCAAACTGCCTGCAGCAGAAACTGCTATTCTCTAATTTACTCTTATTAGCTATCTGCAGGTGTTAAGCTACTAGAAGAGGTTTAACCTTGCCCCCATCCCAAGGCAAATCTCGATTTGCTCTATTTTTCATGCTTCCTGGTAACCATGGGAAACCATATAGAACAACAAGAGATGACATGAGGCTTGTTGGGAAGGGCTGTAGGATAAGAGTGCATGAAAATAGGACCTTGGGTGATGTCACAAGCATTTGACTCATCACATCCGATTGGTCAATCACAAACATGTTGTCCTTAGTCATATAAATGCCCTCAGTGCTCTGGCTTCAGTGCCCTAAGCTGATATCACAGCCAGGAAGTTTCCTGTCACAACAAGGACATGATGATAGATATATCAGGCTTGATCTCAAGATAAGAAGAAGAAGAAGCAGCATGATACAAATATCATTGGAATTGTTGTGAACGGCTCTTTCCAGCTTTGCTAAAACCATTTTTTTTTGTCATTAACTTTACAGTTACACTTTAAGTGCAGGATCTCTACACAGGATAACCCAATTTTGCATACTGCTGTTGTTATAGCTTGTTCATATAGGCAGAATCTAAAAGAAAAAGGAAAATTGCTGAGACAAAACTTGTTTTTTATTTCCTTCTAGCAGATCATTTAACTCTTTTTCTTTCTTTTTTTAAATTTTTTTTTGTGGGGGATAACCACTGGCAACAAAAATATCTTTCAGCTTAGTTGCTTGCAAGAATTGGCTGAATAGAAATCCTTCTTTCACATGGTGAGAGTGGGAACTACCATGATGGAGCAGAGAGTTTGCATCAGTCTCTTTTCTAAACCTCTGCCTCATGAGTCGAGATCCTTGTACTGACACCAACACATCTAAGAACTCTAGTTGTTGGTTGAGCAATTTTGGTGTAAATTTCATATTATTTAAATTTAGGCATGAGACAAAGTTCTCAAATTCTGCCTGAGTAGCAGAGCAAACTTTTGTAGGAAATACCAGCAAAGTTTCACTTACTCCTGTCAGCCAAGGGTCTGTGGTATTGGTTTCATGTTGTGCCCATAGTTTCCAACTCCTCTTTTGGATCAGGATTTAACACATGGGCCAGGCATGGCACATGTGTCAGTCTGCCGAGTTGCAGAGCTGCCACCAGGTTACGGCCGTTGTCACACACAACCATGCCTGGCTTCAGGTTCAGCGGTGCCAGCCACAGATCAGTCTGCGCCGTGATGCCCTGTAATAGCTCTTGGGCGGTGTGCCTTTTATAGCCTAGGCTCAGCAGTTTGAGCACCGCCAGCGACGGCACTGCTGCTGTGCCTAGAGCTACCGACTGATGGCGCCATGCCCACGGATGGTAATTTGGAGGAGGAGGTGGAGGAGTGGTGGGAGGAGGAGGAGGCATAGTAAGCCTGAAAGACCTGGAACTAGGTAGGCCCCATCAATCCTCGGCGTCAGCAGTATATGACCAGCCCCAGGGTCAGACTCAGTACCAGCCTCCACCAAGTTAACCCAATGTGCCATCAGCGTGTGGGTGGGTTGCACTGTATTTCCTCTTGCGCTCCAGCATCTGGGGTATGGAGAGCTGAACGCTGCGCATGGAGACATTGATGGATGCTGTGGAGGATCGTGGAGGCGAAGGTGTGGTTTTCGCACGGATGTGTTTGGGCCGGGGTCCTGGGCAGGGTGCTGACTAGCAGAGGCAGCAGATGACACAGGGGAAGGAGCAGTGGTTTGCACGGCCTGAGGTGAACGGCCTTGTTTCCATTGAGTGGGGTGTTTAGCATTCATATGCCTGCGCATACTGGTGGTGTTTAAGCTATTAGCGGTGGAACCCCTGCTGATTCTGGTGTGGCACAGGTTGCACACCACAGTCCGTCGGTCATCCGGTGTTTCTTTAAGGAACCTCCAGACTTACGAAAATCTAGCCCTCGCCACGGGAGCTTCACTACGTGAAACAATTGGCGCTGATGCACCAGCTCTGGCCCTGCCTCTCCGTCTGGCCCCACCACTGCCTCTTCCAACCTGTTCTCGTCGAGGACTCGCCTCCGTCTCAGAAGCACTGTGTTCACCCGGCCTATCAACCCAGCTTGGGTCTGTCACCTCATCATCCTCCGATCCCTCAGTCTGCTCCCCCCTCGGACTGACAACAACAACTGCTCCCCCCTGCCCTGACAACAACTTCACCATTGTCTGACAACCGTGTCTCCTCATCGTCCGACACCTCTTTACACACTTCTTCCACTATGTCAACAATGTCATCATCCCCCACAGACTGCGTCCGGTGGAAAACCTGGGCATCGGAAAAGAGCACAGCAGCAACCGGACAAGTGGTTGGTGACTCTGGGAAGGGTCCAGAAAACAGTTCCACAGAGTTTGCCGGTTCAAATGCCAAATTTTCCTGGGAGGGGGCAGACTGGGGGGAAGGAGCTGGAGGAGTGCTGATTTCGGTGACATGGGTGGACTGCGTGGAAGACTGACTGGTGGACAAATGGCTAGAAGCATTGTCCGCAATCCACGACATCACCTGTTCGCACTGTTCTGGCCTCAACAGTGCTCTACCACGAGTCCCAGTAACTTGAGACATGAACCTAGGGAGTGTAGCTCTGCGGCGTTCCCCTGCTCCCTCATCAGCAGGTGGTGTCTCACCCCACCCAGGACCACGGCCTCTGACCCCTGCAGTAGTTGGACGCCCACGCCCTCGTCCTCTACCCCTAGCCTTCGGGTTCAACATTTTCAAAATTAAAGTGTAAACTGTAAATTTGTTTTGTGTTTTTTTTTTTGTGTTTTTTTGTGTTTTTTTTTTGTGTTTTTTCAACAAAACGATAAAAGAAATCACACAGCAACCACAGAAGATGATGATGATTGCTATGGCTAGTTTCTAACCTACACTGACAGCACGCACCAGGATTTTGTGCTGTGCCTGTGATGACTTTTATTTAAAAAAAAATAAATAAATAAATAGGCAGACTGTGCCTAATTCAATCAAACCCCTAATAAATTGTCCCACTTAGGTGTTTGAGATGGATATGTGTGTCACTAAGAGCTAAACAGAACGTTCGCAAGTCTCCCTGCAAATTCGTCCCAATATGGTACTAGCTGCACTAATAGTGCCAGCAAGCCCAGCCACAAGCAAATAAAAAAAAAATATATATATAACGCTATTGTAGCCCTAACAAGGGCTGTTGGGTTCTTGTAGAATCACTCCTGCCTAACAGTAATCTAATTGAACACCCTAATGCTATCCCTTACCAGCAGCAGCTCTCTCCCTAACTGCATCCAGACAGAGAATGATCCGAGCAGCGCGGGCAGGGGCTAGTATATTCCAGGGTCACCTGATCAGGCCAGCCAACCACTGCTATCTACGTGTAAGTGTACCACGTCATGCTGGGTGTAGTGCAGAGTCTTGTGGCTTGTGATTTGCTCTGTTTCTGGCCGCCAAAAATCAAAACGGCGGGAGATGCCATTTTCTCGAGCTGGTGAAATACTCGTCCGAGCAACGAGCAGTTTCGAGTACGCTAATGCTCGAACGAGCATCAAGCTCGGACGAGTATGTTTGCTCATCTCTAATTGTAATCAATGAGTTAAAACAGGTCACAGGGGGCGGCAATCGTAACCAAAAAGGGGGCGCCCACGCGGCGCAAGGATTTAGATGCCTCCTCATTTGCCAGAGGAATTTACATGGTTGCCACACTCGAGCGGTGCCAGGACCGACTGCAGTATTATTAAAGAACGCGTCATGAAGGGGTTATATGTTCTGCTTTCCAGGAAGATAGTCAGACCACCAAAACAGCTTAGTAACTAACATTTCTAGAATGTCTACTTTATGATGACATGGATATTTTTGTGTGTCCTCTCATTTCTCGAGGATGTTAGGAGGCTTAGAAATTTAGGTTTGATTTTTCTCATTTTCATGAAAATAGGCAAGGCTCACGTTTTGAGGGACAGCTCAAATCTGAAAGGCCTAAATAATAATAAAACCCTATAAATGACCCTATGCTATAGAAACTACACCCCTTAACGAATGTAAAACAACTCTTACAGAGACTGTTAAGCCTTTAAGTGGTTCAAGGGGGTTAAAGCAATATGGACTTGCCATTTAGAAACTTTATAATTTTTTGGGAAAAATACATTAATTTAGGCCAAAAATGACACTTTCACAGTTAATTAAATGATAAAATGCTCTGCAAAGTTTTATACCCAATTTCTCCCCAGTGTACTGATTTGGTGTTGAACTGATTTATCGGGACACGGCCGGGCATGGAATGAAAGCAGCGCTATTCACAGCAGATTTGTATTGTCACATTATACAGGCTATAAAATTAAAAAAATTGTGGTAATGTGAACATATGAGGGCTTATTATTTTTCTGGATGAGATACAATATATAGCTAATTCATTTTGGGTGTCAATAGCTTAATTATTAGATTTTATTACCTATTTCAGGGTGGACACATCATCAATTTTTGTTTTGGATTATTTTCCGTCCGCTCACTGTAACATACTGTAAAAATAATATTTTATCTTTGTTCTCCGGTTCACTACACTTCATTACTCAAATTTACTGAGCAAAAGCAATATTGGAGAAAATCACATTTGTTTTAATATCAACAAGTTTTCAGAGGCAAAACTTCTGCATCTATGGACATTTCATTGAAGGGGGATCTCATGTGGGCATTTCTGTAAAGGGGGCATCTACTGTGGACATTAAATAAAAGGGGGCATCTGATATGGATATTTCATTAATGGGTGGGGGCTGTAGACATTCTGTAAAGGGGGGGCCCTGCTGTAGACATGTAAAAGGGGGCATCTGATGTGGACATCTCTTCTTTTTTTTTTAAATCAAATACATTTTTTATTGAACATTTTTCAATTTTGTAACAAACAATAAAGAACACCCCCCCAACCCCCCACCCCCCAGCAGCCCCCCTCCCCCCTTGATTACATATACAGTCTCACAAACACAATATACAACGATGCACATAGTGATCTTTTTACAGAAAGAAAGAAGCCTAGTTATCAATAAGCACCTCCTGTTCATTGTTTAGATATAACAGCACAATTTATTGATTCCCTTGCGTAGAGCCAACATATCACGGCATAGCTCCTGGCCACACTCCCCAGATCTTCTCAAATTTTTTAATAGCTTTCCTCTTAAGATAAACCCCTTTTTCCATTTGAATAAGCCTAATCATTTTATCCTTGTATTCTTTTAAGGTAGGTGGGTCTGGGCTCAACCATTTCTGAGCAATCAGCTTCCTAGCTTGGTAAAGCGATCTTTTGAGCGCTGGACATCTCTTTAAAGGAGGAATCTCCTGTGGACAGTTTATTAAAGGGCCATCTGCTGTGGACATTTCTTTAAAAGGGGGCATCTCTTGTGGACATTTCTTTAAAGGGGGCATCTGCTATGCATATTACATTAAAGGGGGCTCTGCTGTGGAAATTACAATAAACGGGGCTATGCTGTGGACATTTCTGTAAAGGGGGCATCTGCTGTGGGCATTTCTTTGAAAGAGGGCTCTGTTCTGGAAATTTCTGTAAAGAGGGCATTTGCTGTGGACATTTAATTACAGGGGGCATCTGCTGTGCAAATTTCTTTAAAAGAGGGCTCTGCTCTGGACATTTTTGTAAAGAGGGCATTTTCTGTGGACATTTCATTAAAGGGAGCATCTGTTGTGGACATAACATTAAGAGGGGCTCTGCTGTGGATATTACAGTAAAGGGGGCTTTGATGTGGACATTTCATTAATGAGGTGCAACTGCTGCTGGACATTGGTTTATACGCGAGTATTAACAGTATAAAGGGTATTCAGCTGCAGAGCACAGAGGCCGGGCCAGCAACATCCATATCTACCACACTGTCCGGGAGACCTGGTCTGGATGGTAGTCGGGGTGGAGGGTTTCATGCAGTTAGGGAATGTGATTGGCTTTCCTAAATACATGGGTTAGAAGAGCATGATTGAAGTTCATCATTAAATTACTTTTATGAACAGTACAAAATTAAGGATATAGATGATATAGAGGATTTAGAGTGGTATTTAAGTCCTAACATTGGTTTGGACATGTTGGTTTGGACGCTGGGGGGGGGCACTACTTGTGTGAACAGCCCAGGGCCCATGGGACTATTAATAGCTTGCCCTAGTACATAGATCATAAAAGTGCTGCTGTAAGTGATAGCATGCACTTGTCATAAAACATAATGGGGGACTTTCTCATAAGTTAACGCACTGCCTGGAGTAGATTTTTGCTGCTCTCTGTACCCATTCAGGCCTAAAAGGAGATGTTATAAAAGGCAAAATAATTGCAATTCCAGACGTTATGCTTAAATTGATCATGGTGGTTCTGCAATATTCAAATCACTGATTCATTAAATCTTTTAATGGCATTTTAATATAATATGATGTAATGTATATTTAGCTAGATTACCGTATATACTCGAGTATAAGCCGACTCAAGTATAAGCCGAGGCCCCTAATTTTTCCACAAAACCTGGGAAAATCTATTGACTCAAGTATAAGCCGAAGGTGGGAAATGCATTGGTCACAGCCTCCCCATTATATAGCCTGCCGCACACTGCCCCATAGTATATAGCCAGCACCTGCCCCCCAGCATATAGCCTGCCAGCCCATATCCCCCAGTATATAGCCAGCCCCCTGCCCCAGTATATAGTCAGCAGTGGGGGAAGCCAGAAAGGTGAGTTATGATATATTTTTTTTACTAGAGTATAAGCCTAGTTTGGGTTTTCAGTACATTTTTTTGTGCTGAAAATCTAGGCTTATACTCAAGTATATATGGTAATTAATATTAAACTAGATTATATCTTATGGTGCCTTTGACGTCTTTATTTCTAATACTGTAGATGATGGGGTTAAGCATAGGCGTCACAGCTGAGTAGAGGAGAGAGATGGTCTTGTCTGTATCTGGAGACGAATGAGAATGTGGATTGAAATAAATAATCATAATAGTCCCATAATAGACAGTCACCACAATGATGTGGGAGGAACATGTGGAGAGCGCTTTATACCTTCCTTGGGAAAAGCTAATCTTGAAGACGGTGGACAGAATATGGATGTAAGAAATCAAAGTCAAGAAAAAGGATAGACTAGCTATAATTCCGGCTGAAATATACATTGCTATCTCATGAAGCCAAGTATCGCTGCAGGAGATTTGCAAAAATGGGGGAACTTCACAAAAGAAACGGTTGACAAAGTGAGAGCGACAGAAGGACATCTGGAAGGTATAGATCACATGAGCCATGGAATTGATGAAGCTTGAAGTCCATGATGCAACAACCAGACCGATACACATCCTCCTGCTCATGATGGTGTTGTAGTGGAGAGGTCTACAGATGGCAGCAAATCTATCATAGGCCATGACGGCAAGTAAGAAACACTCTGTAGACCCAAGAGTCAAATGAAAGTACATCTGCACAGCACATTCTAATAGAGAAATACTATTGTCCCTGGTTAGTGTACTTATCAAGATTTTAGGGACCACGGTGGAGGAGTAGCAAATGTCAATGAAGGCCAAATTAGAGAGAAAAAAGTACATGGGGGTCTGGAGCTTTGGATTGATCCTCACCACAATGATCAGTAGAAGATTTGCAAACAATGTTATCAAATACATCACCAGGAATGTGAGGAAGCCAAGAACATTTAAGTGAAATGGAAAATTGGATAAATTGGAGAGAAAAAATCTGCTTGATGAGGACTGATTAAACAGCTCCATATAAAATAAAAAAGACCTCGAACTAGAGGAAAAGTTAAAATGAAACTTATTTTTTCAGAAACCAGATGTACGGTTAGTACTAAAAACACTATATATACACAGATAAAGTACTGTATTTACAGCATATACACACATACATACATACATACATACATTATATATACACATATCACATAAACACAAACATACAGTACATACACATATATACAGTATATATAGCATATACAGACCATATACACTCACGCAGCATGAACATAAACGCAAACATGCACACCAATAACACACATTCAGCATATACACACACATCTATACACTCATACACACATGTATGTACTCACTGTCAGCCAGTCTTCTTATCCTTGGGCCCAGTAGATTCTGGTTATGTTGGGGAAGTAGAGGACAGAAAGTAGAGATAAGAGATTCCTAGTGCCGCCGGTCTGCTGTCTCCTCCCCTGACATTTCTTATCTGAGGTGTTGAGTCATGCTTTTTACTGTGGAAGATGTGCACTGTTCTATGCATATAATGGTGTACAATGTACAGTGTAAAATGTATATAACAGTGCATATCCTCCATTCTTTAGTGTGGCAAGATGGGTGGTAGGGCGGAATTATTTTGTTTTGCTGTTATAAACTCAATTTTTAAGAAGAAGAAGAACTTAATATATAGCATAGACTCAACAATTATTATTGAAATTATCTTCTTCACACTCCCAAAATCACAGTATATGGTCGTATCTATCACTATTTCCTGTGTATCTCCAGAGAATAACACAGTTTTCCATCTAATGATTTGAAATAGAAATAGGGAATCTATAGTAGAGATTCTAGTAATATTTCCTCATATACAAATACATTGCATCAATGCATTTCATTTATGTTTGCAATCACCAGACCTTCAAGTTACCACTGGCGCCCGACAGCCATAGATCTGGTCAGAATGTCGGATGATAAGATTAAAAGGGGTGATCCAATTTACAGAAGCAACAATATCAATATAGAAGCAAAACTTTAGTTAATTTACATAAATGATTGTTCTGTATAAATAAAGATCTTACTACAATTTTCGGCAACACATTTTGAGAAAAAAATGAAGATTTCTACAATGTACAATATAAAAATTACAATTGAGTTGAACACGGTTGAAACGTATTCAAACATTTCTTAATATCCCTCACATCTCCTCCATAAATTATCCATGTTGCCCAGCAATTCACTGGCAGGGAAGTGGTTTTAGATGTTCTGATTTATAGAGCTCTTCAGACTAATTAACTCGTAAATAATTACTAAGTCGTTAAATCCAATGTTCTAATTGTTCTATCAACAGGGATTACATTCTCAAAGGTTTCGTCTATTCTCTGTTTGACTAAACTTTTTTAAAGATTTTTTCAAATACTAAAGAAATGACAAATGAGAACAAGATGAACTCTTTTTCAGGTCTTGAGTTGTCTCACATTGTACTGGATTTTATAGAATGTTTAGAAGATATTATTAGAACAAGCTGTCAGACTGGGTAAGCAGTGGAAAACTCACCTAGCAATGACCCTGCAGGCTACCAAACTGCCTGCAGCAGAAACTGCTATTCTCTAATTTACTCTTATTAGCTATCTGCAGGTGTTAAGCTACTAGAAGAGGTTTAACCTTGCCCCCATCCCAAGGCAAATCTCGATTTGCTCTATTTTTCATGCTTCCTGGTAACCATGGGAAACCATATAGAACAACAAGAGATGACATGAGGCTTGTTGGGAAGGGCTGTAGGATAAGAGTGCATGAAAATAGGACCTTGGGTGATGTCACAAGCATTTGACTCATCACATCCGATTGGTCAATCACAAACATGTTGTCCTTAGTCATATAAATGCCCTCAGTGCTCTGGCTTCAGTGCCCTAAGCTGATATCACAGCCAGGAAGTTTCCTGTCACAACAAGGACATGATGATAGATATATCAGGCTTGATCTCAAGATAAGAAGAAGAAGAAGCAGCATGATACAAATATCATTGGAATTGTTGTGAACGGCTCTTTCCAGCTTTGCTAAAACCATTTTTTTTTGTCATTAACTTTACAGTTACACTTTAAGTGCAGGATCTCTACACAGGATAACCCAATTTTGCATACTGCTGTTGTTATAGCTTGTTCATATAGGCAGAATCTAAAAGAAAAAGGAAAATTGCTGAGACAAAACTTGTTTTTTATTTCCTTCTAGCAGATCATTTAACTCTTTTTCTTTCTTTTTTTAAATTTTTTTTTGTGGGGGATAACCACTGGCAACAAAAATATCTTTCAGCTTAGTTGCTTGCAAGAATTGGCTGAATAGAAATCCTTCTTTCACATGGTGAGAGTGGGAACTACCATGGTGGAGCAGAGAGTTTGCATCAGTCTCTTTTCTAAACCTCTGCCTCATGAGTCGAGATCCTTGTACTGAAACCAACACATTTTGCTGTAAATTTCATATTATTTAAATTTAGGTATGAGACAAAATTCTCAAATTCTGCCTGAGTAGCAGAGCAAACATTTGTAGGAAATACCAGCAAGGTTTCACTTACTCCTGTCAGCCAAGGGTCTGTGGTATTGGTTTCATGTTGTGCCCATAGTTTCCAACTCCTCTTTTGGATCAGGCAGTTCTGATGCTATGTTCTTTATTAAGATTTTTTCAACATAAAAGTATGTTGGTGTACAGCAAGGGGTTCATAGAATCAGCACACAAGCCGGGCCCTCTCCATCCAGTCTGGGTGTTTGCTGAATATTGCAGCAAACTCCCACCATTTACATCTGCAGTTGCTACTGGCATTGGTAATCCTTTCTATTCTATGCATATAGCAGCTAGTTGTGATCTTCGCGCATTGGCATATTGTAACAGATCATGTGCAAAAATGGCCATATAGCGCTATACTGTAGTATGGCAGTATATATCAGGATCAATCAGACACCCTGGGTTATTGTACCCTAATGTAAGAGGGTCTAAAATATAGTAAAAAAAGTTTTAATCACCATTCATTCACTATAACTGATATTAAATATATGTATATATATATATACGGTATATATATATATATATATATATATATATATATATATATATAGTATGTAAGCCGATGAACCCACTTAGCCCCAGGCACACAAACCTCCAGGAATGCCTTTTTTTTTCCTAAGTAACACAGACTTTAAAATGGATGGTCGGCACTCACTTGTTCATGAATATTCATGAATCCTCTATTGTCCCATGGTAAAAACAGCAATTACAAACTTGTACACATGTGGCGATGCTAACTGACGCATTTCAGACCAGTCGGTCTTTATTCTAGTAGATCATCTATCACTAAAGAGCGGGACGTCTGAAACGCATCAGTTAGCATCACCAATTTATTCTTGTGTAATTGCTGATTTTACCATGGACCAATAAAGCAGATCACGGGTTTTACTTACTCGGTGGTGTGGCAAATTGTTCTGAAATCACTGACGGATGACCCTTGCGTGGGGATATGTAGAGTCTTTGGGTAAAGATTAAGATGTGGTCAGGGTGCTAACATAAGCTTCATGGACCTGCTCCTCTGAACGGTCAGCAGCCTTTCTCTAGTATTCAGGACTCCCCCACTTCGGCAGACAGAAGCTAGCTTCCATCCCATCATCTACCGGTCCTAATCATCATTCTCTTTCCTGGAGGGGAAGCGGATAAACTGGATTAGGCAGGGGACAGGGAACATGATGCCTTGGTGGCAGAAATGAGAAGGATGAGGACAACAAGGAGAATTGAACGCCCATGAAATTGACACAGAAATGGGTGTTTTATCAACCCAAGCAACAGGTGAGGAACAGAAGGAAATGGAGGAAGAAGACCAGAAAGATGACCCTGCCACATATAACGTCCATATACTGTGTAGACGGAGGCAGGAAGTCCCTCCGACACCATAGTGGAAATGGCCAGGTGAATGCTTAGTTGCGCTACGACTACTGTGGGCCTTTTTACACCTCCTGAGAGCAACGGGAAACTATTGAAAGTAAAGCTGTAACAATTGCATGTCATAGTAAATGCTGAATAAAATACTAATTTGTTTCCGTATATAGTAACAAACAACATTTACGAAAGAAAGCATCTCTATATGGCCAACCAATGCACAGCACATGTCAAGCTATATATCAATCCTGTCAGAAATGAATGGTAATAATTAAGCTATGATAGCAGCCCCCTTCAGATAATCATGAGGTCATATTTTCCCGCAGTTTGCCCAGTGTCCCCGTCACATTTTCTGTATGATACCATGTGATTTGTCTTAATTTGGTCATTTACTATATCTGCTTGTGTCAGGAGAGTTTAAATTTGTTCTGCTCTTATTTTATCTGCAAATAGAAAGTCATCTACCCTTTTTTGACACTTGGTTGCTGCCTGTGTTCACCAGTACTCCCGGTGCAGGTCTTGCTCTATGAGCTTATGCTCCACTGCCATGACTGCTGGAGGAGGGTTTGGGGTTTTCAGGAGCAGCACTAGCCCACAATCACTGATCAGCAGTGATGAGTGTACCTGTTAAAATGTAGGTTCAGGGGGGATTTGAGCTCAACCCGCCCCTGCCCCAGAACTTTTAATGAAGTTGGAACTTTGTGGTTCAGGTCCACTTAGCATTATTGATGAGCACTTTTTTTTATCAACCAACAGAGGAAACCAGCCATCTGCAGCATCATACAAGGCCTACTTGGAATGCACCATTGCCCCCTCGATGTGTGATACCCTGGACTTCTGCCCTGACAACCTGGAATTGTGGCTTCACTTTTCCAAATCTGCCCTGTGCAAGCTGTCCAGTAGTGTGGCATCAGAAGGGGGTTTTAGTATGGTAGAGGGCATTGTTAACTCATGAAGAAAATGCCTTTCCAAAGAAAGCGAGAATAGACCAACATTCCACAAGATGAATGAAGGCATTGGACCAGCAGGATTTCTACACATCTGTGCTTGATGCCACAGACAAATGGCCCATCACTTCTGGTCATGTGCTGTTTCTAATGTTATGATGCTGCCACCTGACTGTTGCTACATTCCTGCTGCCATGTTCTCCTACTTTCATCTGCTACCATCATGTCATGTTGCTGCTGGTGCCTTCCATTCCTCTGTGACCAGATCACTTATGTCTCTCTGTATGATGTCACCACCCTCGACACTCTGCTCATGCAGTACTCACCCTCATCAGTCTGTGATACCACTTCTAAAAGCAACTGACTTACCTTCCTGTAACTCCTTAGTTACCCTTAGTTTCTCTTTGACAGTGGTTCCAGTTCTGCCTTGTGAATTTCAAGTTTATACAACTAATAAAATTCATGGCACAGTGATGAAAACCCACGTACATCGCTCAGTGCATCAAAATAGCATTTTAACTCACTTTATGAAAAATTACTTTGAATCAAATCTAGCTTTTAGGAAAACTTTTTGGTGAATTGGTGAAATCAAATTTCTTAAAAATTAGTGTCACTACGTCTGACAGTACATGATTTTGCTTCCATTCCTCCATCTACCGGGTCCTGATCATCATTCCTGGAAGGGAAGCTGATAATCTGGATTAGGCAGGCGACACAGGGCATGATGCCTTGGATACTGAAAGGCACATGAGGAGGATGATGTCAACAAGAGAATTGAATGCCCATGAATCTGACACAGAAATGGGTGTTTTATCAACCCAAGCAACAGATGAGGACCAGAAGGAAATGGAGGGAGAAGACCAGACAGATGGCCCATGCCACACACTATGCACTTTGTCTGTATGCTGTAGAGATGGGGGCAGGAAGCCCCTCCGACCCCCTGGTGGAAATGGCCAGGTTAATGTTTAGTTGCACCTACGACTACTGTGGACCTTTTTTTACACCTCTAGAATGGGACAACAAACTATGCATTTTATTTTTAATTAAAAATAAAGCTGTAACAATTACATGTCAAGGTAAATTATTTTAAAAAAATGTGCTTTGTTACGCATAGTAATGATAAACTAACTTTCAATGCTCCCTGTCCTATTTTCAGGTGGTAGTAGTACTTACCAATCTTCTTTCTGTGGTCACTCTGAATTTCTTCATCCTACATCTCTGGCTGGGCGGGATCAGCGGACCACCTCTTCTCTGTACATGTGCAGATTTTCATAGCTGTGTCTCTGCTCACTGATCGTAGACACAGCTGCAAACAGGACGTGTTGCATTGCAGAAGCGCGCCCAGGGCAGGAGGAATGTCACATGTTCCTCCGGTCTTGGGACTGGCTGAGACATGCAGTGTCAAAACAAGAAAATAAGGGGACAGAAAGGGAAGAAGATGGCACCAGATCAGCCAGGGGGACAGGGACTTCACAGAATTCCATTGCAACGTAAGTTGCAATATTATTTGTTTTCCTGTCCCAGGCCAAAAATTATTTAAAGTGGCCAACTCCAAGAATAACTTGCTCTACAATGTTTTGAAAAGAGAAATGTGAAAGTAAGCTTGTAATAGTATTAGCTTTGAGTCAGAGAAGAACACACAGTGATCAGAGTGTGACCCCTGTGTCTGGTTTTTATTTCCAAGAGAAGAAAGGGGGCAGTTTTAGATTAATCTAATGACTATTAATGATATATTATTAGGATTTTCTATTAACTAGTTCTATCTATTTCTAATAGTGCTTTTGACATCCTTATTTCTAACACTGTAGATGATGGGGTTAAGCATAGGCGTCACAGCGGAGTAGAGGATGGAGACAGACTTGTCCATATCTGGAGAGGAGCGAGAATGTGGACGTAAATAAATGATCAACAGAGTCCCGTAATAGACAGTCACCACAATGATGTGAGAGGAACACGTGGAGAGCGCTTTATACCTTCCCTGAGAAAAGCTAATCTTGAAGATGGTGGACAGAATATAAATGTATGATATCATTGTCAAGAAAAAGGATGGACCAGTTATGCTCACTGCTGAAATATACATTGCTATCTCATGGAGCCAAATATTACTGCAGGATATTTGCAAAAATGGGGGAACTTCACAAAAGAAACGGTTGACAAAGTGAGAGCGACAGAAGGACATCTGGAAGGTATAGATCACATGAGCCATGGAGTTGATGAAGCTTGAAGACCATGATGCAGCAACCAGACAGATACACATCCTCATGCTCATGATGGTGTTGTAGTGGAGAGGTCTACAGATGGCAGCAAATCTATCATAGGCCATGACGGCAAGTAAGAAACACTCTGTAGACCCAAGAGTCAAATGAAAGTGCATCTGGACACCACATTCTACTTGAGAAATACTATTGTCCCTGGTTATTGTGTTTATCAGGATTTTAGGGACCACAGTGGTAGAAAAGCAAATATCAATGAAGGCCAAATTAGAGAGAAAAAAGTACATGGGGGTCTGGAGCTTTGGATTGATCCTCACCACAATGATCAGTAGAAGATTGGCAAACAATGTTATAAAATACATCACCAAGAATGCCAGGAAACCGATAACCTTTAAATGAAAAGGAAAATTGGACAAACTGAAGAGAATAAATCTGCTTGATGAGGACTGATTATAAAGCTCCATAACAAACAATAGGAATCCCGACCTAGAGGAGAAGTTAAAATGCATTTATTGACTTTAATTTATTGAGCCTCTCGCCTCAGGCAGCACCACCATCAGGGACATAGTAATTTATAAAGCAGAACCTGCCACTTAAATAAAACATTTGTGCTATAGCTCAAACTCATAAAACATAGAAAGAAAACATCCAGCTTAACATTGTCCTGGCAAATGTGAAAATGTGAAACTTGGCAAAGTTTATTTCAGCATGCATCTAGTATTAAAATCAGGTATAAAACTTGAACTGATCGACGCGTTTTGGCGTAGGCCTTAGTCTTGATATACCTAGATCAGCTCGGGCACATCATTGGATATTTTTGATCTGGATGTGATGGATGAAAAAGTCAAAGAAGCACCCAGTCTAGGTCCAAGGTAAGTAAGTCAAAAATATAGAAAAAGTCCACACTAGCTAGAAAAAAGTAAAAAAAAAATCTGAAATGTATTTAATCCAAAAACATATTAACTTTAGGTGACATCACTCAAGGGAAAAAGAGGTAATGCTGGAGGACAACAATGTGGTTATGTTACGTTACCGAAACATGTTACCTCTTCTTCTCTTGTGTGATGTCAACCAATTTCAACATGTATTTGGATTAAATAAATTTAGGAATTTTCTACTTTTGTCCAACTAGTGCAGACTTTTTTGTGATGTAAAAATCTCCACAACTGATGTCAGCCTGGGTTTGAGAGACTGCACAGAGAACCTGATTCATTACTATCGGAGGAGGACGGTGAGGACACCATTCTATAGATCACCTCAGGCCGCAGAGAGTTTAGGTTCGCCCCTGGTTCTAGCAGTTATTATACTTGTGGTATCAGTGTACTGAAATAACTGCATTATACCACAGTCTCATTAAAGAGAGAGATAAGATAGATGTAGATAGAGCTTACCGGTCTCTAATTGATTTTTTTGGTTCAGCATTGCAATTACTCATATTGTTTGGCATCCTGAAAGACTCTATGCCCCCGGCTACTCACTGCACATGTTTACTGCACTCTATAGATCCTATATCATGAATGGCTGCTCGTTGCTGTTGTAGATGAAATGACCAATCACTTTCTTCTACTCAAGTTGGTTTGTAGACGAGTGGGTTTGTGGTGGGGACCCAAAATAGATCTTTGAGTCTGTCATTACTTCTGTACTCCCATGTATTTCTGTATATTCTTTGACCTCAGTAAGGCTTCGGACCACCCTCTTTTTTTACTAGGATTGGATCTGGGGATAGGTTTATTATTTGTAAAGTCCATACATCATTTATACTATACAGAAAAGTGGAGGAGGAATAAGTAACACTCACCAAAAACGGAGCCAATTCTTTATTCCAAGACTAAGCGTTTCCCATAGACACAACGGATGTATCGCTCTAAACCGAGCTTCTTCCACCCTCTGTTATTGTCTATTGTTAGAAATCACACGTCTTTTACCATGATTTATATGACTATAACTAGATTTTAATATACATAATTATGTAATTTATCTTCAGAATTTAAGACTATGTCTTATAAAGTTGATTATAACTGTTATATTGCAATGTTAAAGAACATGATACGGTGCTATGAAATACAAATAGTAAAAAGCTACATAAAACCTAAAAGACTTCTGGAATAAGGCAACAGATATTATGTACATTGATGCATGGAGGCATCGGCACCAATATGGGTTCATCGCACCTCGTATACTGCATGTAAGGAAGGAAAATACACTTTCTTCAAACATAAAAATCCAGACAAAAAGGACCTAAAAAACCATTAAAAAAACATAGACAAAACGAAAGTTTAAAGTTAAATTAGACGGCTTAGTTTATGTTGTCTCTAGAAGTATCTACATAGGGCGATAAAGTTCCTAAAGTTTAATTCAAGCAAAAAAAGAGGAATATGATCCATAATGGTCAATAATAAATATTATATAATGATTAATAATAAATGTGAACACTTTATCTCGATTTTGTCAACACATTTTGAGAAAAGCAATGATTGCTGTAACACTGAGTACAGGGAGGAGAAACCTTTGAAATATCTAGCACAGTCGTCCCATTATATGTGAAATTAGTAAAATTAAGAGAATATTTCCAGATTCCGAAATTTTCCAGGGCATTGAAATTTTTAGAAACCATATAAATGTGGTAACTGGGCTAAAAACAATTGATATGTATCTGGAAACAATGGTTTCTTCTTAATATTCCATAGTTCTCTCCCACAGATTAGATTTGGTTAATATAAGCCAGGTAGAATCCAGCTACTTACTAGTGTGAATGAGGGTGACATGAGGGAGATGTGCTCCTTTATACATTTGTACAGACTCTTTTATTGTCCCGAGGGCTCTAGCTGAGCCAAGAAATACAAATCTGAAAATCTTTTTACATCACCACCAAGTGATTTCAAAACTTACTTTCCTCTGTTTAATTACTTCACACAGCAAATTAAGGAAAAGTTTACAAAACTTTGTAAAACAAACTTCTGTTAGGTCCCTTCACGATTAATATGTATATTATATTCATGTAAGAAAAAAGAGGAAAAAAAGTAACACTTTGTCCTCTTTTCCATGAGAAACTGGCCATAGCAGTAACAGGCGATCACTTCTGATATCTAAGTTGATTTTTTGGACCACAATGACATCATGTACAATGTAAACTATTGATTGAATGTTGATCCAGTCTGATCGCTACTTGGAATAAAGAGGCCATTTTTCTTTTTAGAACAGAACAGTTTGTTCTCTGATATTTTCTATTTAACAATTTCACTTGATTGATACAAAAAAAACCCCAGGCAACAACTGGGCGGCAGACCCTACACTGGATACCATGCACAGAACAGTAATATAGACAAACAAGAGACACAAGACAGATGAAACAGCAAGGAAAACCAGGATGGTACAAAATTATAAGAGGAATAATAGACCAAAGGGTACAAGCAATGGTCAGTATCATAGCAGGGGTAGAAGATCATACGGTTTACACAAAGCCAAAGGATGTGTCTAGTAGGTACTGAATGAAGTCATAGGAGAGTTTAAATGAAGTGCTTGGACAATGCCCCAGTAGCTGATTGGTTCAATTGAAATGGCAACTGTGAAACAACCCCAGCTCGGAGATGCAGCAAGAGGTCACTCTCTAAGCCATTCATAGCACATATGGGTATGGTAGTCAACCAGGAGAACTGAGACAGTAGAAGGTCTGACAGTAGCTATCTTTTTAGGACGTACCAGACCCTTACCCAATAGGGAAGGCTTACTTTGCTTCTGAGCAGGAGACCTCCAGATGAGATGAGGAGCATGAACATCTCTCGATGGTACCCATTTACCATGCTTAGGACCATACCCCTTCCAGTGAATAAGATACATTACAGAACCTTGCACCCTCCAGGAATCCTACTCAAAACACAAACACCAGATATACACAGAAACTATATTGTTGAAAAAGCATGTAGCAAAAAAGTTTTATTAATCAAATGAAATACCATAAAAACATACACAATCAAGAGTGTGAAACAAACATTTTTTTGGGGGGATAACAACTGATACTGGACAGGTTACATAAAACATCGAGGTGGCATAGTGACATGGAGTTGTCAATACGCAGTGGCATATACTTTATCTCCTGGGCCTATGGGGAGACTGTGATACAACACAGGCACAGACATGATGACTAAATCTGATATAGTGAATGACTGTATAAATGACAGTATAAATGTTTACCTAGGTACCAGGATGCACGTAGCCACCAGGATGCACAAGTACGTGCATCCTGGTACCTAGGTAAACATTTATACTGTCATTTATACGCTTTGCTGTGAGCCCTCTTCATGTACCCGCACACATTAAGGGGTTAAGGTCTTGGCCCTTTTTCGTTTTTGCATTTTCATTTTTCACTCCCCACCTTCAAAAATCTATTTCTTTTTTATCTTTCCATGTAAAGAGCTGTGTTTGGGCTTATTTTCTGCATATCAAATTGAAAATTATAGTGACTGTATTTAGTATTCCATGCCGCGTACTGGGAAGCGGAAAAAAAAAATTCTGAATGTTGTGAAAATGATGAAAAATGCATTTGTGCCGTTTTCGTGTGGGCTTGGATTTGACGGCTTTCACTGAGCACCCCAAATGACAGGTCTACTTTATTCTTTGGGTAAGTGTGATCACGGCGATACCAAATTTATATAGGTTTTATGTTTTCATACATTTACAGAAATTAAAAACTCCTGTGCAAAAAAAAAAAAAAAATCTTCATTTTGCCATGTTCTGGCACTAATTCAAACTTCAGAGTACGGAGCTGTGGGTGGTGTCATTTTTTGCGACTTTTGACAATTATTTATATTTTTCAATATGGCAAAAAAGTGTCACTTTTGACTTTATGCACTATTTTCCGTTACGGTGTTCAACACCAGAAAAAAAATTGTTCTTATATTTTCATAGAACAGACATCTTTTTTTAAATTATTTTTTTACCATTATTCCAGACCCTCCAGGGTAATTTAACCCTGCAGGGTCCGATTGCTAACACTATATACTGTATATATACTATATATACCATATATTGTATAGCAATATTACTATGATTTCTAATAGCCTGCCATCTGCTGGCTATGAGAGATCATTGCACATGGCAAGCCTACGAGTCTCAATGAGAATGTAGGCAGCCATGGCAACCAATCGCCGCCCCGATGATGTCACAGGGGTTGGCATTTAGCCATCCAAAATGGCAGCGCCCATGTAAAGGTAAGTTAGGTCCCCCTGGTCGGGTTCGTGATGGCTACCATACCTTGGTGGTGGCAACTTGGACATGGCATTGGAAAATTAACTCCTGCAATCGACACGCAGAGGGTTGGTGCCAAATGAAGATCAGGGTTTTGTCCCGAACCTGCAAAGTTTAGTACAAACCCGTACATTACAGTTTGTGTTCCCGCAACACTACTCCTAATCCATGCCATATTTTTAGATAGAAAATTTAAGGTCACATGTAGGATATTCATAAAATTGATTAACACAGCACAATAACTGAAGAGAAGACTTTTCATAGTGATTCCATCTGGGTAAATCATGTTGGTCACTAAAAAGAAAAATTGCAACTTTTTCACAATGCAATAGCTGTTATGATTTTCCTTTTGGAAAGAATCTGTGGGCTGAGCCCTCTCCATAAAAGCCAGATATTTGCTGCATGTTGCTTGAAACCCCCAATGCCAGTCAAAAGCCGTAAGTGCCCCCATATTGGCTTTAATTGTCCCTTTCCGTGAAGGAATATTTGAGCAGCAATCAGTTGCCTTTGCAAGAGTCTTTTAGAGATCCCGCATTGTAATGCTCAGATCTGTAACGTGTCCTTGAACACTTAAAACGGTCTATAGCTAACTCCCATAACTGAATCAGTGGAAATGCATTTGGTAGGAACAAAAGACTCCCTAGGGGGGGTTAAAATAGTAAAAAAATACATTTTTTAAACATAAAATTTAAATCACCCCCTTCCTAAAATGGATAAAAATTAACAATAAAATCATAAATGTCTTAGTTATGTCCTGACCTATCAAACATAAATTGTTTTCCCAAATGGAAATTAGAGATTAAGTCCGATAGCAGGGGGGATTTGTCAGTACCTTTCCTCAATGTTTACCGTACTATAAACAGACTGACGGTGGCACAGTTGTCCGGGTCAGATGTGAGGTACTAAGAGACATTTTCAAGCTGAGAAATCTTCTAGTGTTTACACTGAGATTTGTAAACAATTGTGATTTGGATAACGCAGTTAAATGTGCCCTAATAATCTACCTTAAAGAGAACTGGTCACCACTAATCAACTCAAACGCAAATAGTAACTTATAGAAGACTATAACGTTGTGACTCCTTTGTCCTTTGCCCCTCCGCACTGCCCCCAACTCCACATCATAAATGCCATTCATAAAATATGGGGAGAAAAAAAATATTTTGGATGTAAAATTTCTACTTCTAGAGACAACTAGTTATATTTTCATCAGGGGCTGCTCACACCAGAAACTGCTGATAACTTTAAATATCTTAGATCATTATTTAGACCAAAATTACATATTACCAAAAGATGTAAACTATTGTTTAACCAGGGAAATCACTACTTGGGATCAGGAGAATTTTTTTCTCTTTTTTTTTTTTCGAGCAGAAAGGTTCTTGGATTTTTGTTTGTTTTTTAAAGTTTCTCTTGATCGATGGGGGAAAAAACTGCAAAAGTCTTGATTGGAGTCTTCACTGCTTGATCCACAGGTTTCACTAGGTTAAACAAATATACATAAAATTCCCTAGAAATATTAATTTATTGGGATTCATGGATAAGTTCATTGTTTTATGAGTGATTTGTTGCATGTTGCATATAAGTGAGATTGTTCTTAATTCTCCCAGTGGCTATTTTTTCTTTCTAAATTACGACCCAATGATTTATTCTTAGCATTTTGTTACTGAACTATTCCTTGTAATCGCAAGTAGACCTCATTTAGTACCAGGCGCTTTTCAGAATTATAGATTTGTTTATGTTCTTATTCCTAGACAATTACTGTATCCTGTCTATAATAACAAAATAACACTTTCTCTAATTCACTGTTAACAAAAATACAGCATTTCACAGATATAATTCCAACCTGTCTCTATCAGTCCTGGTGTACACAATTTCAGTTGCCCCGGGGTCCAACCCTGGATCCTCTGCCTTTAAGGTCGGCAGACATCTTGTCTGATGCTGCTGAGCTCTTCTTTGAGTTCTGCCTCTAGCCCTCACCCTTGCATTCCAGGACAAGCTCACACACACACTGACTTCCTGCCGGCAAACAACACAACACATTGTGAGGAGACCTACAAGCTACAGTCAGATAAGTTATTTATCCGGGGGAGGGAGACACATGAGATCTGAGAGTGTGCTGTGGCCAAGCAGAGATGTAGCATGGCTGTGTAATATGCATCTCATGGATCCCATCATCTCTCATCTGTCTCATCTCTTGTTCTATGTGTGGGATTCTAGTAGAATGTTTAGAAAGTAATGAAAGTTCAGATAAACCCTGTACCCTGATAATTTAAGCACATTATCAGCACACAGCATCTCACAGCACTAGAGGGATCATGAGGTCTCTGATCAGAGAGTCCCCGCTCACACCCTGGAATCTTACACTGACCAACACTGGGTGATAGCTAAAGTATGGGGTTAAAAATTATCTTTATTGTATAAACATCACTAGAGGGTTAAAATTTGAGAATTTTCTTTCATGAGCAAACCGCTTTAATGTTTTGTTGAGGGAGTTTCTATTATTTTTTTGTGTCTATGATTGATTAATTGAGTTAAAATACCTTTAATAACCCTCTTGAAGGACTTTCCACAAGCAGATAATTCTTAAATAGAGATGAGCGAGTACTAAAATTCTCGGGTGCTCGTTATTCGATACAAAATTTTCATATTCCAGATGCTCGCGCACATCTCCTAACTTAGCGGAAGACACGCGCGAACACCTGCAATGTGAAGAATAGTGTTCTTTCAATGTGTTCTTACAAGGAAAACATCTGTAAACATCTGTAATTTGTTGTTCCTCACTGTTCTTTCATTAACTAAATGCTCATTATCGAGCAGGGGAAATACTCGTCCGAGCAACGAGCCGGTCCGAGTATGCCGGACGAGTATACTCACTCATCTCTATTCTTAAATCTTCCTATCCTCTATTTCTCCTTCCTGCAAGCGCTTACTTGCTTGTGTTGTCTACACTCTAGTTCACTTACGTCCCCCCCCTTGCCCTCTTGCTGACTCCAGACTGACTCACTGTATTCTTGCTGTCAAACCTGTATTGATGCATAGAATGGGGCATAGAAGGCACTGAGAGAAGTTCCATCTGTTGTTTTTCTAGTTGATCACCCACCTTATGAATATGTTTTGGGTATAAAATATTTATTTTGATACATGTATAATTAGATTCTTTCTTATGGTGTCTTTGACATCTTTATTTCGAACACTGTAGATGATGGGGTTCAGCATTGGTGTCACAGCTGAGTAGAGGATAGAGACAGACCTGTCAATATCTGATGAAGAATGGGAATGTGGCCGTAAGTACAGAATCATAATGGTCCCATAGTAGAAAGACACCACGATGATGTGGGAGGCACATGTAGAGAGCACTTTATATCTTCCCTTTGATGAACTGATCTTCTTGATGGTGGACAGAATATGAATGTATGAACTCAGTATTAAGATAAAGGATAAGCTGACTATGATCCCTGCTGTAATGTACATTGATACCTCATGGAGCCATGTGTCACTGCAGGATATCTTCAAAAACGGGGGAACTTCACAGAAAAAGTGGTTAATGTGGTGTGAATGGCAAAAGGACATCTGGAAGGTGTAGATCACTTGAATCATGGAGTTGATGAAGCTTGAAGCCCATGAAGCAGCAGACAAACAAATGCACATAGTCTTACTCATGATGGTGTTATAGTGGAGAGGTCTACAAATGGCAGCAAATCTATCATAGGCCATGATGGCAAGTAAGAAACACTCTGTAGACCCAAAAGCCAAGTGAAAGTACATCTGCACAGCACATTCTACTAGAGAGATGCTCCTGTCTTTGCCTAAAGTGTTCTTCAGAATTATTGGAACCACAGTAGAAGAGAAGCAAATGTCAATGAAGGAGAGGTTAGTACGGAAGAAGTACATGGGGGTCTGGAGCTTTGGATTGATCCTCACCACAATGATCAGTAGAAGATTTGCCAACAAGGTTATCAAATACATCAACAAGAATGTAAGGAAGCCGAGAACCTCCAAGTAAGGAAGAGTAGACAAACCGAGGAGAAAAAATCTACTAGAAGAAGATTGGTTGAATAGTTCCATGAGACGTAAAGGAGATATTATCACTGACCAGAAGTGAAAATGTTTTCCTTTTTTTCAAAATATGTGATTCATTTTGTCTTCATCGTTATGCTAATTAGCATCTTGTATATAACAGTTGGAGGCGTGATCACTGATACATTTATTTTCTTCTTTGTACACCTAAATTCTACAGGAGATTCAATCAATTTGCTGTGTGGGGCTTGGACCTTTCTATAAATGTAATTTCATAATAGCTTAAGCATCTGAACAAACTACAAAAGTTCTGGAACAATATCTTTTAGACTACAGTTCAGGTCTTATCATGGGCTTCAACAGTTTTGGACAAACCCCCTAGTGAATGGAAACGCTAACATGAAAGAAGATAAAAACTCTTTGTAACATATCTGTTCAGAATTTGACCCAATTTGGGATCTTGAATCTCTAGGATTGTGTCTCAACCTACCTAAGATGTTTCGGTAAGTTTTTGGGTGCAACATGTATCCATTGTCCCTTTTGTGTGATGTCTTTTTTTAGCTTCTTTATTGTGGAAACCAAACCCTAGCAGGCAGAGCTTTATTTACCACTCACACTGATAATATGAAGAATGATATTTGGTAAGTTTTTACAAAGTATAAAACTGTTATCTTGGTGACTTACATTTACTGTAAACATAATTTCACCAATCCTATAAATTATAATGCAACAGACTGCAGCCAGATACCCTCGGCAATGGGCATAGGTCTTACAGAGCCAAATCGTAAACACAGTCATAGTAAAAGGGTATACAGGAAGCAGGAAATATTAACCATGTATAATCAAAAATAACTCAATTGTACTGCACCATCATTGAGTGATACTATGCCAGTGGAGAAGGATTTTATTTCCAGTATTTTGAAAATTTTAAAAAATTCTATCAGTATTAAGCCAAGTGATTATACCATAATTCCGTTATATACCTCTGGATTAGCAGATGACATGCAGACACCAGAGGTAGGGTCGGTCCAGTATAGTGCTGGGATACAGTGCCACAATATAAGAGCTGCTCTTATATACAATTTATCAACTCTCTAGTTGTCTCCAGACCAATACTGAGCCATGAACAGTCCAGAAAGATGCCAACGGATTATAACTTTGTTCAATCTTTTCTTTCTTTGTGCTTTCAGCGTACCAATTTGGTAAAGGAAGGCAAAACAAACATAAAATTTTGAGGACCCTCTCTTACAAAATGGATACATTATAAGAATAAGAACATCGAGGGAGATTATAAAAATTGTCAGTGAGTCCGACTCCACAGTCGTATTCTGTTCCAGATAAATCATGCGGATGATTATCTGGCGCAGTATAAGACGTGGAGTTGGAATTAGACCTAGCTAATAGATGCTCTAGTTTATGCCCCTTTTCCCCGAGGCCTCTGCCCTTTTTGGACAAGTCAGAAATGGTCAAAAATGGTTTAAAACCCCCAAGAAACGGAAACTACCCCAGAATTTTGTCAGTGACAGGTTGATGTATCTCCCCAATCATCTTTGTAATCTATGGTTTTATGTATCAGGGTATAATAGAACAAAATGTCCAATATGACATCTTTGTGAGTGAAATCTGTTGTTCTTCATCGGAGTAGTGTCACCCTTATTTCAAAAACTTTTAAGGACAACAAACTATTTTTCTGATTTGTAAAAAAAAAAATGTTATTGCGACTCAATCACTAAATCCCTAAATACATATTCTTTAAATTATGAGCCAAGATAGCCTAGATGCTTTCCAGGAGCAAAAATATCACAGGTTATGGGGAAACAAACATTGTCTAATACTGTAAATAAAGGTTGGACTTGATGGACTGATACAATGATACTCATGGTTTGTAGGGGGCTGGTATCAAATGGTAAATCACATTATTTTACAACATTGCTTCACATATCAGTCAAATGAGAGGTGGCCCATTATCACATCTAATTTATCAATCATAACATAGGCCAAAAGGGGGTCGAGTCATTGACCCTGCTCTGGTGAATTGGTAAGGCAGGACAATATCTGCAGTCCTATCTTGAGGGTTTAAAATCATCATGGTTTTAAACAAATGCTTAAACTATGCATTTGAGGTTAACCCAATTATATGTATAATAGGATGTAGATACAAAGATCTCAGGGCATTGGTATTAGAGGGTATCTTGGTAACACGAGGAATTCTGTATCTTCGAAAGTCCATCAATATGGCAATGTAATCAGATTTAGGTAATTATTCAAGTTATGTTTATTCTATCTAATATCCCTAGTATTTGAAAGATAAGAGAATAAAAGGAATTAAAATTGTAACATTGATTATTTTTACCCTAAGTTATTAACCTGATGACATAGCCATCCTTTATCTATTGTAGCTTAGAGTATAACTCATTACTTTTATATGGTCACTTGTTCATGTCCCACCCTGTTAAATAAAACTGTTAAATAAAGGTTTAAGGAAAGAAAAATTTTTTAAAAAGATTAAAAAAAACAAATATTCCCTAATGCCCCATCATAGTATTAAAGTATCATAGTTTATAAAGTTAACAAAAATGCACATGTCCATCAAGTTCAACCAAGGAAGGGAAGGGATTGGATGAGCCAATTCATTATTACCATTAGGCACAGTATATAACTCTTTGACCGTTTAGGGGGGAGTCTTTGTACCTCAGGCAGCATAGAGGCTGGGTACACATCTGCATAGAGCACAACAGTGAAATACATGGCTAGATAGATAGATAGATAGATAGATAGATAGATAGATATACAAAAAAAAAGGAAAAAAAAGCAGCACAGTCTTTGAGAGAAAAAGAGTTGATGGGTGCTATCCTCACCCTCACCCTCACCAGTAAGGCCCCTTCTCCACTGGCGTTTTTCACGCGCGAGTTCTGCGCGTGCATTTGACGCTCAGAACTCGCATTGCACTCTGTCCCATTGTATTCAATGGGTCTTTCTCCATTTGCGTGGTTTTCAACGCGCGTGCTTGCGTTCGTTTGCACGCGCGTCAAAATCGCAGCATGCTCTATTTTTGCGATTCACGCGCATTTTTCACGCAGACATATTAATGTATGCATTCATTACCTGTTGTTTCAATAAAAATGATAAGTCTCCGCTTCTCACTGAGTAGCCGCACCATGTAGCCTCAGCTCCAGCTGCTTCACGCCCCAGGAGCCTCTTTAGAAAATTTGCATATCTAGGCCATTAAATTTTCTAAAAGCTTGTGGGGATTAAAGGATTAGCCCTAAAATGGGCTATCCTTGCATTCGTTAGATGCACCTACCACCGGAACTACCTTAATAGGTAGATCCGTGGTGGTAGGTTTCCTTTAAGGGGAATGGGGGCCCCGTTCAGAAGTCTGCTAAGGGGCCCTGTCTCTCATGGTTATGCCACTGGACTTAGCGCCCTTGAAAAACAGTCTCCACATAATCTCATCAATAACCTGTCTCAGCAATTTGTTAGATATTCTTTAAACTGGACTTCTCAGCTTTATGTATGCATATAGAGATTGTTTGATTTAAAATTAATGTCTTTGAGAATCTGGGATATACCACAGATTCTAAAATTGCTTTAGAAGTCAATAAATTTTCTGTGGGAACTTGAATTAAGGTAAAGAAAGGTATTGTATTTCTTTATCCAAACATGATCTAAATTCACCAGATGGCATTTGAAAGGAAATAATGTAAAAAAAACAACAAAATAACAATAGCATTGATAATATTGTATGTTAGACTGGTGGCCAAGCCATTGGAGAGGGTTAAAGGACATCTACCACCAGGATGAAAGATTGTAAACCAAGCACTGACATACTGGTGTGTGCCTCTTATGGCAGGATCATTTCTTCTTGTAGCTTCTTATGCCCTTGTTTTTAAGAAATTAAGGTTTTAAAAATTAAATTAGGCAAATGAGCCTAAAGGGCTCAAGGTTCCATTGACATCTATAAAGCTCGGAGCTCCTCAGGTTCATTTGCATATTTTTTTTTCGTAAAAACAAGAACCTAAGAAGCTAAAACAAGAGCAGATCCTGGCAGAGGGGGCACACACCAGTATGTGCATGTGCTTGGTTTACAGTCCTTCATCCTGGTGGTAGATGTCCTTTACCGCTCCTGCAAAAAAACCCAAAAGGGGCAGCATTTAGGGTAAAAATGTACACAACAATATACTTATCCCGTCCCTTTCCTCCCAGGTAACTGTCCTCTACCCAGAGCTCCTGATGAGCCATCTGTAATAGGGTCTTGGTAATTACCTGGTCCTGGCAATGCTTGAGGCCAGGGATCACATGCCCAATAAATTGGATATAATCACATGTAGCACATGAGGATTGGATTTCCCTAGAGTGGAAAATGATACATTTATTACCATTTAGTACCAACTCTTGATTATCCCCTGGAAATTAGTCAAATTAGCTTGGCTTTAGCTGTATGTTTTGGGTCCAGTATTAGGTTTGAGCTTGGGCAAAAAAAGATTCCTCATGTTCTTTGGTGGGCAAGTCCAATATTTATCTATCCAATCTTATCTAAATTAATCCACATAAGTCCCTGTACAAATGAGAGACATTCAGAAAAATCAGAAGCCGTCCTGTTGTTCTATAAGCTGATTTGCACCTTTTCCTCCATTAAAGTATCGCTGGAAAAAGTGGGCTACATTATTTTTGAGACCTATACGCACTTCCTACTGAATATGGTGTAAATCTCTGAATTTCTTAGGTAAGAAACAATCCTACCTTAAGCCATCTGACAGGGGCAAACATAATGGGGCTCATTTTCCAGCGGCGGCTTCTCCGACGAGCACATTCGGGTCTTCCGGCGAATCACTAAGGTCCTGCGCCTGATGTCCACCAGGTGTCGCTGCTGCGCCAAGGTGCGCTGAGGTCCGCTGGAGTTCACCGACTTCTTCTTGGTGCAGGTAAGCGCGTGTCATGCAACACTTTTTTTAAAAAAATATGGCGGTTTTTCCGAATCCGTCGGGTTTTCCGATGGCCACGCTCCCCCATTTCCGTCGCATGCAACCTGGCGCCGATGCGACACAATCCGATCGCGTGCGCCAAAAACCCGGGGGAAAACGTCACAAAAACGGAAAAAAACGGTAAACCCGACGGAAAAATGCGATTCGGGCCCTTAGTAAATGTGCCCCAATGATCATTACAGTGTGTTCCTTCAATTATAATCACAAACACACACAACAATACCAAAAATGTCAAAACATAGTAAAAGGTCCAAACTCTTTGTTGGTCTACTGAATTTTCTCTATAAATGTATATCATAGGAGATTGTAGGACATTTTTTTGAGATATAATAATTCTGAAATAGTTTCTCTAAATCAGAAATATATTCACTTATTGAGAAAAAGTAACACTCTTAACATAGTTAGTATAATAAAGTTCAGTCTGCTGGAGTTGTGTTGGTTTATCCATAGTTATATCTTCGGGACTACCAAGGGCATTAGACTTGGGTCTATTACAAATTTACACTTTCAATCATCCAGATGCATTCCTTTAAAAAGGACATTTATTGTGGAAACTTAGTCATACAGGTAGCGTGGCATAGAGCAAGAAGAACTGAGCAGATAGATTTATATATTTGCTGTTAAAATCCTGTATAACTTGTAATTTATTGATTTTAACATTTGCTTATGTAAGCATGGAAGTCAAGTGGGCAGACCTTATCAGTAACTGGCAGCCTATCATGTGAGCAGGCAATTGGATTATTAAGCTAGGTTACATCTTTCACCCAAACGTCTCTACCATACTTTAATCTACTTAGTTTTCCTCTTTTACTTGTTTCTGGTAGATAGAATTCTCAACATTACAGGTTTCCTTTAAGACCATTATTTTCTTGGCAGAGGGATTAGTGATTGTCACAAAGTAAGGCCCCTTCTCCACTGGCGTTTTTCACGCGCGAGTTCTGCGCGTGCATTTGACGCTCAGAACTCGCATTGCACTCTGTCCCATTGTATTCAATGGGTCGCACAGTGCATTATCGTCGGACAATGCACTTTCTGTGAACTCCACGGACCGGGTAAGTAAATGTGCCCCAATATGTGCTACAAAGTAGAAACCCTACTATAACAGTGAATACAGGGACAAAAAGACAAAAAGATTGAACAAAGTGAGGACATAGTCTAATATGCAGTGAGTGATATTAAGACAATGGGGGTCATTTACTAAGGGCCGATTCGCGTTTTCCCGACGTGTTACCCGAATATTTCCGATTTGCGCCGATTGTACCTGAATTGCCCCGGGTTTTTGGCGCACGCAATCGGATTGTGGCGCATCGGCGCCGGCATGCACGCGACGGAAATTGGGGGGCGTGGCCGAATGAAAATCCGACGTATTTGGAAAAACCGCCGCATTTAAAAAAAAAATTGTGTCGCGAAAATTTCACTCACCTTCATCCTGGATAGGCCGGTGTAGTTCGAGGCATTCCAGCGGACTTCAGCGCAGCAGCGCCACCTGGTGGACGTCGGAGGAACTGCCTTGATGAATCCCGGCCGGACCCAAATCCCAAATGGGCCGGGTAAGTAAATCTGCCCCAATGTTATTAAACAAAAACATCTGCCAGGTGAAATATTTAAAAATCCTCTACATATTATGGTAGAGTTTAATGGTTGGGTTTCAACCATATATTTCATATTTCTATGCATGATTTAGGTTGGTTTACTCATGGATTATGTCTGATGGCCTTCTACTATTCATTTGTGTGAACAGAGGGCGACAAGCTTGAAACGTGGTATTTTATGTAGTTGTACAGACTCCGGCTTCAAGCATTTACTGAGCCAAAAGAATTACCGTTCAACAAGGATTATCCTCCAATGTCAAAAGCTTCATGTTTTCATTGATTGACTTTTACTCCTTTTACTCCATAAAATAATGAAAGACAAAAAACTAACTAAAGTTCACAGACTTTGAATAAATGAAAAACAGAAGTGTATATAAGAAACCTGACAAGTGACATGATGCCCACTGATGTACAATATATTGCATCCAAGTCTAAAGCTTAACTGCTGAGGTGTCCTAGACTGCATCCATTATCTTGTACTGAACTTCTGTACAGTTGTAACTACAATAAACCTGTAGGGCTCTCTAGTAATAAGCAGTAAACATAAAGAATAATGAGCACAAAGTTTCCCAAAATAGATAAGTGGGTCATAAAGGAGCATTAGATTGTCCAGTGTACAGTATATCAATTGTAAAATTAATGTAGTTAGACGTTAAATGAGAAAACTATCTCCACCGTGCTCGGACTGGCCCTCCGGTGGAACTCGACACTTGCGCTTTAGTAGAAAACGTAGCTCAATGCAACCTGAATGACTGCTTCAGGACAGGGGGGAGGAGTGCGGCTGAAAGTAATAAAAACAGGAGTCAGTAAGCAATGTATACAGGGGACACCATAGAGTGAGGCAGGACAGAGGAATCCACTGGTGGTCCCAGGCCCTGCATGAGTGGAGCAGAACCCCCACAGTGCCTCATAGAGATATTCAACATAATAATCAGCAAAATAAACCCCCCACCCACCCCCAGGGCAGGTCTATGATGTGAAGATTAGATGATCTACCGTCTGTCTGATAACATGGACAGAGGGGAGATTTATGAAGCATGTGCCTGCAGTAACCAATCACATTGGTTGGTCGCCCTGGGCTCATTCTTACTCTTCAGCTGCTTCATAAATCTGCCCCATAGTGATCCCTTTAATTTCCAGGATGATCTATTAGATCTGATCTCATCTATTTGTTATTGGTGCATTTGCAAACAAATGTTTTACATAAAAAAATTTTGATGACCATTTGCATATTTTTAATTGGGTCATTTTTTTTTTGAATCAGATATTTTTATTGAACATTTTTTTTAAATAACAACACACCCAACAAGTACAACCTGGAGGGGAGTACGTACATATCTTTACAATAAGCTCTGGCTTTGTACAATAATACAAACTCAAATTATACTCATTAAAGCGTTACAAGAGAGTTACATTTGTATCCATTTTATCTTACAGGATGTATGTTTTATCATATACGCTTATTATTAGTAGCATACTCCCTCCCACCCTTCCCAACTCCCCCCACCCACCCCTGCGAGCCAGCTCTTCAAGACCCTTCAGGTCTCATATAATTATTCACATATTAAAGAAGACCTAAACCTATCTTTACTTATCTTGCCAGTGATAGTTGATATTCTAAGCTAGTTCTTAGCCTTATAAGGGAGCTTGATGGTAAACCCGGTGTATCTAGCCACTTACCCCAAATCTTTTTGAATTTCGAGACCCCATTCCTCTTCACATATGTGCTATATTCCAATAGTATTACTGCATTCAAACGGTCTATAAACTCTTTCTTGTCCGGTGGTCTAGGCCTAATCCAATGGGCAGCTATAACCTTTCTAGCTTGATATAAAGACCTTTGTATTGCAATATTATTAGGTTCTGTCAGGTTGTCTATCTTCAGGACTCCCAATAGACATGCTAGTGGACTTTCTTCACTCGTTACAGAGAAAACTTTATGCGTCAGTTCTAATACAGATTTCCAAAAAGACTCCAGTTCCCTGCATCCCCACATCATGTGGAGTATATCTGCTTCTTCAGTTCCACATCTCGGGCATTCTGAATTAGGCCTAACTCCTATCCGAAATAGTATTTGGGGTGACCTATATGTTCGATGTAAAAGAAATAAGTGAGACATCCTACGTGCTTCACTAGGCGAGAGGGTTGGCACCAGCTCCAAAGCTTCAGTCCACTGCTCCTCTTCAATGGGGCCACCTCTCTATTCCAATGTTCCTGACATTTTAATGGAATGTTCTTATTAGAGTCATTTAATAACACTGTATAAGAATATGAGATCAGGCCCTTAGTAGAACTTGACTTCAATATTCTATTCAATGCCCCATTGGAGCCCACCTCTATTTGGACTGTACCTCAAAAGCATGTCGGATTCGCAAATACTGATAGAACCACGCATGTGGCAATTGGAATTCAGCTTGTATGTCCTCAAACGTTCTAAAGTCTCCTCCTGAATAAACATGTTTCAGCGTCTTAACCCCTTTCGCTTCCCATGGGGAAAAACCCTCCAATCGAAATATTTCCGGCAAAGCAGGGTTTCGCCATAGTGGAGTGTCTAGTGTATATTTAGGGATACCTATTATACCCTTGGCTTTAGCCCACACCTTGGACATTAGTGACATTGTCGGTTTACTGCCTATTTCCCCTTCACCAAATCCCCTTTCCAGAGCATGCAGTGGTATCGTGTGCTTCGTCCATAAACTAATCAGGCGACATGTGGAATGCGCTAATTCTCCTTCTATCTCCATTCCCCAGCCTTTAAAATGTTGTAATTGTGCCGCTATAAAATACCGCCATGGGTTTGGTATAGCTAAGCCTCCATCCATTTTACCCCTCTGTAGAGTATCTAGACTAATTCTAGCTTGTTTGCCCTTCCAGATTAATCTCCTGAACAGCCCACGGATTCTATGAAAAACTCTCTGTGGGATCCAGATCGGTGAATTGTGTATGATGTACAGTAATTGAGGCATGAGCACCATTTTAATGAGATTGCCTCTTCCTATTGGAGACAACGGAAGCTTACACCAGATTTTAATCTTATCTGCAAATTTAGATAGTAATGGTTCCAAATTGTCTTTAAGATAGTCCTTTGGGTCGGGGGTTACTACCACCCCAAGACATTTAAATTTATTCTCTCTCTGTAGTGGCACTTCTACTGGGACTTAATTGGGTCATTTTAACCCTTTAAGGACCAGGATAAAAGTTCGGTCTCGGAAATACTACAAGCAATACGTGATTGCAATTCCTCCATCATGACTTTCACCAATAAATTAGAACCCTAACCCTTCAATGATAAGGGGGAATTTAAAAAAAATTTAAGAAAAAAATGAAGGAAAACGACTCTAAAATGGTAGAATTGATGGAGGATATGGCAATATTAAAGAAAGAGGTCAAGATATTAAAGGAGGGTAAAATATCTCTTCAGAACAAAATTGACGAATTGGAAGACAGGTCGCGTAGGACTAACCTACATATTATCGGTATGCCAGAGGGGGCAGAGGGGAAGGATCCCCAAGAGTTTATAGGATAAAGGAGGTTGTGGGTGGGGAGCATCTGTCCCCCTTATTCTGTGTAGAGAGGGTCCGTAGAGTACCGGGGAAGCCCCCATCCCAGGGTGGTCGAGCAAGACATTTCTTAGTAAAATTGGTAATCTCCAAAGACAGAGACAGTATACTGAGAAGACTAAGGGGAAAGGGGGATGTGTCCATTGCTGACGCAAAAGTCATGGTTGTTCCAGATTATTGTAAATCAGCTCAAGCGAAAAGGAAAAATTTCCATGACATAAAAAAGAGACTGCAGAAAGCGAATTTGCGATACTCCCTCTTGTTCCCCTCCAAACTCAGAGTCATATACCAGGAGAAAGCAAATTTATTTGTTACTCCGGAGGAGTCAATGGAGTGGTTAGACTCCAAGGGTTGGTAAGGTCCATTGGCCCCCAGTTATATGAAAAATAGGATATGATAAGTGTTTTGGCCTAATAAGGCTTGTGGTCCTGGTCGATATACATGATGTATCATAATTTAAGGTTGTGGGCGATTTGGGCATGGGGGTGGGGCGAGGGTATGGAGTAGTGGGGTTGGATGAGTAGAGATTTACAAGAAGACTGTGGGTCAATCGTGGGGTGGGAGGGTCAGTCAGCAAGGGTAACTCTTTTTCTTCTCTGCTCTTTTTTCTCTCTTCCCGTTTTCTTTCTCTCTTTTCTTTCTCTCTCTCTCTCCCCTGCACCTGCCCATGAAAGATGAGTGTTAAAGTTTTGACATGGAAAGTTAGAGGCCTCGGGGACTCCATAAAACAATTATCCATCTTTGACTGCATTCAGCGACACTTACCGGCCATAGTAGTTCTCACGGAGACACATCTTACACCGGAGACTTTATGGAGGGTTAAACGAAACGATTGGCTCACAATATCATTCATGCCACTAGAATTGTCCAGGGTGTTAGTATTCTTATACATCGGAGAACAGATTTTAAAATGATAAGAGTCAAAATCGATGAATATGGCTGGTATATTTTTATTGAGGGAATCCTGGAGGGCTTATGTCGTATACTCTCCCTGGTGTATATCCCCCCACCCTACACACATGATATTATTACATGTCTAGTCCTGTTTATGGAGAAAGGCCGTGATTACCCCGTCCTGTCTTGTGGGGACTATAATTGTGTGATGGACGGGAACTTAGATAGAATTTCGAGGGATGGTTCAAAGAAAGTGGATGGGACTTCCCCCCTGAAAAAGATATGCGATGAGGAGGGTTTGGTGGATGTGTGGAGAAAGAAATATGCAAATAAAGCGGGATGTTCATGTTTTAGTAACACACACAAAACGACGTCACAAATTGATCTCGCTTTATGCAATACTAGTTTCCTCGAATATATAATAAGGATGAAGTACGAGCCAAACAGCATCTCGGATCACTACCTCATGATTGTTGATATAGAACCAAAAAAGGTGCAGCAGGATACTCATTTCGTGTCAATGCCCACTGGTTAGCGATTCTGGACATTGACCCGGAGCTGATGGAGGTAATTAGTGAATTCTGGGCAGCGAACAAGAGAGAGTCAGATCTTAGAACTGTTAGAATCTGTACAACAAGATACAATGGGCTCTCAGGAAGATAAATACAAGCAACAAATACAAAGTTGTAAAAACGAATTTAGTTCCAACCCGTCTGATTATAATTTCGAAAAATGAAAAGATGCCCACAAGGGTTATGCAGATATTTAGTTAGATAAGGCGCAGCATGCCGCCCTATTTGCAGGTCATAAAAATTTTTTTGAAGGGGGGAAGCCCGGGAAGACCTTATCCAAGATTATTCGGAGCCAAGAACCAGATCGAGGGATCAACACGATTAACACCAGAAAAGGCGACATCAACAATGACCCGGGGGAGATTCAAGAGGAATTTGTCACCTCCTTCTCGAATTTGTACACAGCCCAAAAGGGGAGGTGGGAAAACAGGCAAGACGTTACCAAGGGTTATCAAAAGTCAAGAACCGAACACGGGGATATGGACAATTCGAAGTAAAAGTGGCCAAATTATTAATGAACCAGGGGAGATACAAGGGGAATTTGTTCATTTCTTCTCAGATTTATATTCCTCCCAAATATCGGTAGGACAAGAAGAAATTAGAAGTTATTTAGAGAGTACAGACCTTCCCCAAATAACAGACCAACAGAAGGGACAACTTGATAAATCCCATGTTGTGAAATCATTATTACTACTTCCAAAATGTCCCAGTACAGTAATACATTTAAAATTACAAATACATTTTACCTATGCTCCAAAGGGACAGGGATATATGGGGTTCTAAATGCATCGGTCTGCCTTTAAAGAAAACCTACCACCTCGGGTCTACCTATTAAAGGAAACCTACCATTTAGAATGGCAGGGGTAAGCTGTAAGTACCGAGCACCAGTTCAGGGTGAGCTGGTGCCGGTACTTACTTTCGTTAGTGTTATAAACCGCGGTATTCGTCTGTAAGTCGGGTGTTCTTAAGTAGGGGACCGCCTGTACTTATATAGATAACAATCTGGTCCCTTCAATACAACGGGTGAGGAAAAAAAAATCTATATGGATAAAATTATCACTGTCACAGGTAGATAGAATGGCACTTATAAAGATGATTATTCTGCCCCAGTTGCTGTATATTATTACAGTTACTCCTATTTGGATAAAGAGTAAATTTTTTAAAATCATTGAGAGGTTAATGAATGATCTTATATGGGGAAGGAAGAGGGTAAGAATTAAACTTGAAGTATTTTACAAACCAAAGGGTAAGGGGGGGGATGGTCTCTGCCTAATTTCTTTTTGTATTTTATATCGGCAATATTACAATATGTGGTGGGTGGAGCTGATGAATTAGTTATTGGGGAAATAGCACGTGTAGCGGGAATAGACACTAGGAATGGAATAGTTTTATTAGAATCAGGCCGTTTGAATCAATCTGCACTTAGAAGTTTACCAATATGTGGTTGTTTTCGAAGAACTAAGGAATGGATAAAAAAAAAATATGAAATAAATAATAGCACAAAATTCTCACCATTATGGCAGAACGTGAGATTGAAGGAATTAGAGAATTTTCACGGGAGGACTTTCTGGGAGCATAAAGGAATCCAATGTATTTCACAGATGTTTGTAGATGGTAGATTAATTCCCTTTGACACAGTGAAAGAATTATATAATATTGATGATACAAATTATTTTTATTATGTTCAGTTAGCACATAGAATAAGGAAGCTGAGGGATAAGCAGAGTCTAAGGATAGGGAATCACAATATAATAGAATTTTTGGGGAAAGTTAGGGTGGGGGGGGATTATTATCTAAAATATATAAATTTATTATAAACAATATAAGGGAACCAGACACACATATAAGTAAAAGAAAATGGGAAAGAGATATTGGAGTGTTATCGGATAAACATTGGACGAACATCCTCCAAATTATGAACATTGTATGCTCAGAAGCAATTAGTTTGATTCAGTTCAAAATAATATATAGATTGTACTACGCCCCGACTATGATCAATCGGTTTAAGAAAACGAAGAACGTAAAATGCCCGAAGTGCCAGGAACAAAATGCAGATTTCCTCCACATGATGTGGAACTGTATTGTGGTACTGGAATTCTGGGAGGATATACATATAGAGGTAGGCCGGGTATCAGGACTGACGGTTCCTAAGACACCAGATGTCTTTGTGCTGGGAAATATGTGTGATATCGCTGTTACCTCACATCAGGTTAGATGGTTGGGAATGGCACTACAGTTGGCTCGCTGTATACTGATTTATAATTGAATATCCCCTAAAAGACCATCCATGGCAGAATGGCATAAGAGACTAGATAGAATAAAAATTTTTGAAAAATTTAAATATATAGAATTAGGAAAGGAGAAAAGGTGGCAAAAAAAGATGGTTAGACGATAATATAGAGAACTGAGGAGGAATTATATATTTTTATTTATTTATTTATTTATTTATTTTTTTAGCGCTGACTGGGAGGGGCGGGGAGGGAGGGAAAGGATAGATTAGGAGGAAATAAAAAGTAAGAGGAAATCTGAGGATAAAGAATAGTACTATGATATCAAATATTTATTGTTGTAGTTAAGATGATTATAAGTGAGCTGTATAAGTGAAAGTGTTATGGTTATTTCAGATTTGGTTATCTCAGATATTAATAATATATAGTGAATTATTGGAGAGTTATAGCATATTTTAAATGTACTAAAAGGTTATTGATAATTAACACTGTGTTGATATCTTGTGATTGTTAAAACTACCCCTTGCTTTTGATTCATGATTTTTGTAATATTTATGGAAAATTTGAATAAAGAAAATTAAAAAAAATAAATAAAAAAAAATAAGCATTTGTATTGCCAAAGACAAAAATATTTTAGTGCTACCACTCCATTTGCATGGCACAGCCACTGTAACACAAAAGCAAATGGGTGGCTACAATACTTACATATGTTAAGTGTAGAGCAGGATACACTGCAGGGAGACACATTACAGAGCCTCATCTAACACAAGACCTCATTTTTCGATATATCATACACTGTGCAGACTGCAGATGGAAATTCCTTATTAATCTGCCTATATAGTAATGTTATGGAGGAACTGATGATTTTTACAAAAAGTATACACCCACTTAAATAAATAGAAACATATCACATAAATGTCCGCAAGCCTCCCCCAAAACTTCTTTAAAAAATGAAGAGTAATAGCACTTGCACTTTCCAAAACTATCATCTGGCCTTAGAGAATGAGATAAGAGACATCCCACTATGCCCTATAGAATTATATGTAAACTTATTGGTGTTAGTAAAAAGAGAATGGGGCTCATTTACTAAGGGGTTTCCCGACTTTTTCCGTTTTGCGCCGAATTCCGATGGGATTTTGGCGCACGCGATCGGATTTCGGCGCATCGGCGCCGGGTTGCATGCAAGGGAAATCAGGGGGCTTGACGTCAGAAAACCCGACGGATTCGGAAAAATCACGCGATTTAAAAAAATAAAGTGTCACTTGACACACACTTACATGCACCAGGAAGAAGATAGTGAACTCCGGCGGACCTCGGCGCAGCAGCGACACATGGTGGATATCGGGCACACGACCTTGGTGAATCACCGGAAGACCTGAATCCTCGTCAGAGAACGCGCCGCTGGATCGCGACAGGACCGGGTAAGTAAATGTTTTACTATGTTGAAATTTTCCCCTCTACCCTACATTAAGTCCTCATGCCAGACATGGTTGGTTGCAAGAGGTGTCCATTTTCCAGATTCCCCGTTCGTCCGCCAATCCAGCAATATGTCCTGGTCAGGCGGCCAAACTCGAATGCCAAACCTAATCTGAATAAACTCTAAAGTTCCAAATGTTACTGAAATTACGTCTTGCTTATCCTGAACTACGACTTTATCAAGCATCTCAAAGACTTGATGAAGAGTCGAAACGTTACAATGTTACTGGGTAAATAAAGGATTCCTTTTTCGTGTGAGCTGGGTCACCAATAAGAAAGGTGGCTTTGCACATGCCTTGTCCACTAGAAAATTAGCATGCTAAATTCCCTGATTAAGTTATTTTGATCATCAGAAAATTTAATGAAGATTAGTAGGCCCCTATGTTAAAAAAAATCCAAATTATAACTGGTGGCAATGTTTTATTTTAATGTCTATTTCTTTTTACAGGTCATTCTGGTCATTTCTTTGTAGTAAGTTACATTAAAATAAGAACTGGTTAATTTGCCTATTGTGTATTGCAAAAGACTAAATATTAACGGTTGAAACATTTAATGTCATAACTTGTAGATTTAATATAAAATGTTTTACAACACATGGTTAGTTACTAAAATCATATATAAAAAGATGCAAAAATGGTCACAAATGTTTTGTGAAAAAACTTACGAGTTTACAAATAGTTTCCTCATACTCTCCTTCACTTCTTTGTTTCTTATACTATAGATGATGGGGTTACACATAGGAGTAACAGCAGTATATAAAATGGCCACAAATCTGTCACGATCTACAGAGTAGCTCCCCCTTGGACGTAAATAGATGAAAACAATGGTACCATAGTATAGGGAAACTACTAAAAGGTGGGAGACACATGTAGAGAAGGCTCTGCTTCTACCGGTGTTTGAGCGGATTCTTAAAACAGTTGAAATAATCTGAACATAGGACATAAGTGTCAAAACAAAGCGCACCGACTTACAATCCCACCAGAGATATAAACTGCTATTTCATTCGTTAAAGTGTCCGTACAAGATAATCGGAAAAGAGGAGGCATCTCACAGAAGTAATGATTCACATGCCTGGACCTACAGTAGGGCAACCGGAAAGTGATGTATGCATAGTAAATGGAGTTCAAGAAGTTAAAAGACCAGGATCCAGCAGAGAGAAGAAGACAAAGTCTTAAGCTCATGATGGAGTTGTAGTGTAAGGGTTGACAGATGGCCACATATCTATCGTAGGCCATGATTGTCAAAATAATACACTCCGTTCCTCCCAAAGCTAGGGAAACATACATTTGCACAGCACATCCAAAGAAAGAGATGCTCCTGTCTTGACCCAAAGTACTCACCAAAAGTTTAGGCACGACAGTAGAGGAAAGGCAGAGATCAATGAAGGAGAGGTTACTGAGGAAAAAATACATGGGGGTCTGTAGTCGGGGTGAAGTCCTTACTACTATGATGATGAAAATATTCCCTGTTAGAGTGATCATATACATCATCAAAAATATTGTAAAATATAACAGCTGAAGGGATGGGTTAGTGGAAAGACCAATCAGGTGAAATCTGTTTGAAGATGTTATATTCACGTATTCCATAAAACATATCAGTGGAAACCTAAAAAAAAGTCAACATTTGTCCATCTATAAATATATACAAGGCAAGCAGAAATGGTAAGGTCACCGGGCAATGCCTGAAATATCTACAATGTTAGGATCCATGCAGATGGATAGATGTTATATGAATCCATACTACTCCATTTCTTGATATCGATCACTAATATCATATAATACAACTACGGTATTTAATAACTGCGTATTTTGGTCCACACTTGCTTTTTACAGTTCTTTATTTTTGGTTTTGCAAGATCAACAGTGGCCGAATCAATGAGGCTGAGATGAGATTTACATTTGGATGAATTGTGCTCCCCTATATGAAGAAAAAAACAAAATTGATATCTTATTAGAAACTGAAAATATATAAAAAGTTTTCACAATGTGATATTTACAATGTAAAATAATAAAACGGTGGCACTTGGTATCTTTTTTTCATGGTGGAGTGCAGAGTCTCCTGGCTTGTGATTGGCTCTGTTTCTGGCCGCCAAAAATCACAACGGCGGGAGATGCCATTTTCTCGAGCGGGCGAAGTATTTGTCCGAGCAACGAGCAGTTTCGAGTATGCTAATGCTCGAACGAGCATCAAGCTCGGACGAGTATGTTCGCTCATCTCTATCGATAACTCAAAAATTTTTCAGAATTTTTTTTATCTCTCAACAAAGTCATATTCACATTGCAGTAAAGAGGTCATTATTTTTCAGTCAAAATCAGTAAACACTAAATATTGAACATGAACTAAACCTTTTTATTGCACTTTTTCTTGTTACGATTCACTTGTGATTTTGGCATAGGATGCATTCACATATGTTCATCTGCATCAGTTTCTATTTTGGCATAGGATGCATTCACATATGTTCATCTGCATCAGTTTCTATCCTGAGTGGCAAGAATTTTTAATTCTTTATGGCCCGCTTTATATGTATTTTGTGATTGTAATGAATGATCGAAAGAGCAATCTAAAAAAAGGTTTGTCCCCACCAATGATCATAACTCCTTCAGACATGGGTTGTTTTTCTACAGTACATCTCTGAGCCGGCCTACTTGGACCATGCTTGCCGCATATAATAACAGTAAGGTGACAAGGGTGGTGCCCAATTTTTTTATTTTTTTTTATTTTTTTGAAAAATAAAGATGAATCTCGCTCATAGTTTCAACCTCCTGTAGTAAACAGATATCATACTTATCTTTACTATATAGTACTAAACATTAGTGAATTGTCCCTCAGGCTATCAAGCCCTTGTCAGTGCCGTTTTGGGTTTTTCAGGACATAAGGTTGAGCCAGAAAAATTACGTTCAGCTTTTTATTTTTTTATAACCTTTTATTATAGCGACATTTTCATTCTGAAAAACAGTGTTTTCAACAGTATGAGCTTTTGCCCAAATTTCTTACCGATTTGAGAGAATACCCTAACTGTTATAAAAGCTCCAGGACTTTGAATTTTGTTTTATGATTTTACCGGCCAGTGCCGAAACACCAGCATGGGTTGTTTTTCTACAGTACATCTCTGAGCCGGCCTACTTGGACTATGCTTGGCGCATATAATAACAGTAAGGTGACAAGGGTGGTGCCCAATTTTTCCCTAAACTAGGATTAGTTGTCCTTCTCAGTCTGTCTGTTTTGGTAACAATGGGGGAGATTTATCTTTTCTATTTCTAGATTTTCTTTCACTCTAGTTCTTCTTTTGTCTTGTTTCTTAGGGTGCTGTCCACCTAAGATAAATTAGACTAAGGATGCTGTCCCTCATTAGCGTTTTGATTTAGTTTTGCAATGGAATCAAAACACACTGGGGCGTCCCATGACTGATCACATATGTGTTTGTGAGCAAACACATGTTATCTGCAATCGGCACCCGGTGTCTTGTGTAAATGCAAGACACCGTATGCTGATGGCAGATCGCAGGCCCTTGCATACAAACCCATGTGCGATTGGCTGTGGGCCGCCCCAGTGTGTTTAGATTCTGTTACAAAAATCAAAATGCTAACATGGGACAACAACCTTAGTCTAATTTGTCTTAGGTGGATTTTTCTTGTATTAAGTTGCACCTGTACCTGTCTAACATCGCTGCCTGTTGTGGGATTGAGAAAAAAAGGTGTAAATTTTTGCAAAAAGAAGTTGGTTGCCCTGTTTCTTCCTGCAAAGTGCACCACTGACCAGTCGAGTTAATGCACATTTTTTGAAAAGTGAAAAATAAAGATGAATCTCCCTCATAGTTTAAACCTCCTGTAGGAAACAGATATCATGCCTATCTTTACTATATAGTACTAAACATTAGTGAATTGTCCCTCAGGCTATCAAGCCCTTGTCAGTGGCGTTTTGGGTTTTTCAGGACATAAGGTTGAGCCAGAAAAATTATGTTCAGCTTTGTATTTTTTTATAACCTTTTATTATAGCGACAGAATTTTAAAAAAATCTTTTCATTTTGAAAAACAGTGTTTTCAAAAGTATGAGCTTTTGCCCAAATTTCTTACCGATTTGAGAGAATACCCTAACTGTTATTAAAGCTTCAGGACTGTATAAAAGAAAAATCCAGTCATGAAATAAAGGACATCCTCTTTGAATTTTGTTTTATGATTTTACCGGCCAGTGCCGAAACACCAGCAATACAAAGATGCTTTGGCCTCTCAGTATATTAGGTGCACAAATAATTGATCATCATCAAATGTAACCACCTCTATAAATGCAGGGGTTTTATCAGTTTGCTGACCTGGAGAATGTGTGTGTTAACACAATGCCAAAAAGGAAAGTTATCGGTAAAAATTTTAAACACTTTGTGAATGGATTGTTTTAGGCCTGAAGTTCCAAGCTATTATTTGCAATTCAATCATAAAAGTATGGCATGACAGTGGAAGCAATCAATTTCCTCATCTTGCAAGTGTCTTCTTATGTGACCTTGAGCATCAAGTACAGCTTGAAGACAATGGGGCACATTTACTTACCCGGTCCTGACACGATCCCCGATCCGGACGGTCCGACGAAGATCCTGCATGTGTTGCTTCCCCGCTCAGGTCCGCCAGAGTTCACCTTCTTCTTCCTGGTGCAAGTATTGCGGCACAATTTAAAAGTTAAATCCCGAGCATTGTCTGAATCCGTCGGATCGTTTGACATTCCGCCCCCTGATTTGTGTCTCGTGAAACCCTGCGCCGATGTGCCAAAATCTGATCGCATGTGACACAATCCCTTTTTAAATGAGGGGCAAAATGATAATAGTCGGAATATATGACATTTGTGTGGTCCACACACCCTTAGTAAGTGAACCCCAGTGTTTTATGCTGTTCACCAGTTGACTTACAATCTTCTCTGGCAGCTCCCTCTTTTTTGAAGGATGAGTCCTTGAGGTTCTGAGGTACTGATCTTACCAGAACAGACCAGTTTTGAATAGATTCATGTGAGAAGAAAGTGTTCCCTCCTGTTGAGGTCCCTCAGTCTCCAGCAGCCGCCGCCTACTGATGCAACTTGGGGACCTGGTGCATTGCTATCCACGAAGATAAAAATAGGCCTGTTTAATCCATGAAGAGGCTGAATTAATAGATAAATATTGATAATTCAAGTTGTCACTGTAGAATTCACAAACTGGCAGTTCTTTATTGACTAGACACAACTGACCACACTGTAACACCATCCCTATTAGGTAAAAACAGTAGCTTATGAACAGTTTCCTCTGACCTCATTGGCAGCTATAATTTCTGCTCTGTCTGAATTGACTTTCCGACCATTCAAACTTCATTCATTAACCCCGCTCCCAGACCACAGAGCGGTGATACCGCCATTCCTTCCTAGCGCTGAACGCCTGCATAGCAGCTCGACTCCCTCCTGTACACCACAGATTGTGTCTGACGAAGGTCAATGTTTGACCGAAACGTTACACTCACCTGTGTGAAAAATAAACACTATTGATTTAAAGATTACAATCAGTGTGACTGGATTCCATATCAGATGTATTGATGGGATTGGGTCCCTATCCAGAGCACCTGAACAAGCTATTTTTAAGGTGTGCGGTACGACTCCTTTACACAAAAGTTGGGTACATCTCCACTCCCTTACAGGTGCCTAAAATTAGGGGCATTCTTCATCCTGCTTTAACAACTTTCTGTGACTTTACCAGGCTCTGTTGCAACCTGTTGATGACACTCTGTGAGACTTTTAGGTCAATGGCCACTGAGAACATCCTACTTGAAGTCAATGTCCAGGTACTGTTCACCAATTATTAGGTGTTACCATACTGTACAAGTTGCTGTATGCTTGGCCCACAAATATAAGCAAAATCAAAATATATTTTACTGGGTGTCTAAATTAAGTGGTGACAATAAAGGGCTGTAGATTGAGGAACATGGTCAACAATCAGTTTTCTCACACTATCCTTGACTTCTTTGTTTCTAATACTATAAATAATGGGGTTAAACATGGGAGTAACCACAGTATACTAATACTATAAATAATGGGGTTAAACATGGGAGTAACCACAGTATACAGGATGGAGACGGCTCTGTCTCGATCTACAGAGTAGCTCCCCCGAGGACGTAAATATGTAAAAACAATGGCACCATAATATAGAGAAACCACTGAAAGATGGGAGACACATGTAGAGAAGGTCTTGTGCCTTCCAGTTGTTGAGCGGATCCTGAAGATAGTTGAAATAATCTGAACATATGACATAAGTGTCAACACAAAAGAGCACAGACCTACAATCCCACCAGATAATGATTCACATGCCTGGACCTACAGTAGGGCAACCGGAAAGTGATATATGCGTAGTAAATGGAGTTCAAGAAGTTAAAAGACCATCAAGAAGTTAAAAGACCAAGTTCCAACAGAGAGAAGAAGACAAAGCCTTAAGCTCATAAATGAACCATAGTGTAATGGGTGACAAATGGCCACATAGCGATCGTAGGCCATGAGTGCCAAAATAATACACTCAGTCCCTCCCAAAGCTAGGTGGAAATACATCTGAGCGGCACATCCCCAAAAGGAAATGCTCCTGTCTTCAGCCAAAGTACTCACCAAAAGTTTGGGCACAATGGTGGTGGAAAAGCAAAGGTCAATAAGTGAGAGATTACTGAGGAAAAAGTACATGGGGGTCTGCAGACGAGGTTCAGTCCTTACCACTACAATGATCAAAATATTCCCTGTTAGAGTGACCATATACATCATCAAGAGCTAGATTCTCTACTTAATGACTTAAAATAGTCCTTACAATGTTGGTCTGCCTGTGGTGGATATGTTATATAATATGCTCATGACCGTTTGATGAATCAAAGTTATGTGAATCGATTTTATTGCAATGTCTCAAGAACCATAAAAAGATCATCCTATAAACCAGTATTTAAATAAGAATAGGTGTCAATCACTCAGCCGTCCCTCAGTGTCCCACAGGCCGAGGCTGGTACATCTCAAAGTAATTAGTTGTTCTAGATTCTCTACTTAATGACTTAAAATAGTCCTTACAATGTTGGTCGGCCTGTGGTGGATATGTTATGAAATATGCTCATGACCGTTTGATGAATCAAAGTTATGTGAATCGATTTTATTGCAATGACCCAAGAACCATAAAAAGATCATCCTATAAACCAGTATTTAAATAAGAATAGCTGTCAATTACTCAGCTGTCCCTCAGTGTCCCACAGGCTGAGGCTGGTACATCTGAAAGTAATTTGTTGTTTTTTCTGTTTCCAAGAACTTTTCATGGCGTCACCACTAAGACATGTATTTAAGTTAAATACATGTCTTAGTGGTGACGCCATGAAATTATTCAAATGTATCACTTATTTTATGTTAAATAATTTAACATAAAATAAGTGATACATTTGAATAATTTGTGTTTATCTTTTTAAATAAATACATAATAAAACAGCAACATTTAAAAACAAAAAAAAAAAAGAATGAAAGTCACAATTTATAATACTAGTTACAAAAAAATATAATTAAATATATTTTTTTATCCATAGTATCTACTATATAGGGAGTAATTTTATACAAGATGTTTTGTACATAACAAAAAATTCTTCTTCAAGTCCTTTGATAGTGTAGCAAGTACTTCAGGACACCCTATATATGGACTATTAATAAGATTCACAGACTATAATTTTTCCTTCATTTTTTAATATATTTTTTTATTAATTGACTGTATATAGATTCATTTATACTAACATTTTCAAACAAATAACATCAGCTAAAGCCTCAGAAATAAAAACACATAATGAAAAAAAAACAAGTTAATAATATCTTCCATAACTTAGGAAGGAGAAGTAACCTAAAAGAACAACCCAAGATATATTATCCTAGAGCTCACAGAAACCACATAAGCTCAGCAGGACTATCTCCCATCTACCAGCACGTCCATTGATCCTAATAATGTATAATATGCAGAAGATAATTTTCTAGTAGCAAAGCTTCATACATTCAATATTTTACAGATCTCTTCATAACGACTTAACGACTTAAACGACAACGACTTAAATTCTTCTGACCTACAATGATGAGCAATTTCAACTTTCATTGTGCCCAATAGTTTACCAAAATTTCACCTACTGAACATCTAGGAGGCTACTGACGTGGGGAAATTGAGTAAAATCAACACAGTTTAGAAGTCTATTTGAGTCTCACAAAAAATTTTGAGATCACCTTAAAAATTATTTTCTTATAACTTACTATCATTTGGTATACCCAATAAATATACAGGTTGACAAAATACCCAGCACTGGGATCAATCTGGGATTGCACGTCGTTCGAAAATAACTTATGATGTACTCATTGCATTAACTTATTGGAACTCAAAAATTCTCTCAGTATTTTAGAAAGCTTGTACAGACAGTCCCCTACTTAAGGACACCCGACTTGCACACAACCCCTAGTTACAGATGGACCCCTCCGCCAGCTGTGACCCCCGGTGAAGCTCTCTCAATGTTACTATAGTCCCAGATGGGTATGATCATCTGTAAGGTGTCTGTAATGAAGATTTTTTGATAATACAGCAAAAACTGTTGAATCTCCAATTGTCACTGCGGCAAAAAAAATTGTCTAGAACTAGAATTATAAAATATAGTTTCAACTTACATACCAATTCAACTTAAGATGAAACCTATGGAACCTATCTGATGCATAGCCCAGGGACTGCCTGTATTTAGAATATTTTATTCTTTGATACTTTCCAGAAGCTTTATAATTCTCTGATATGTCTCACATACTATAAATTTGGGTTAGACAGCTAAAAATCTGTTGACATTGACAACATTTCATATACAGTTAAATATATCGATCTTTTATGATATATTTTAGTGTTTTAAAGGCATAACATACATTGTAAGCCAAAATGACATATAGCCACAAACAGTTTAGCGTGGAACTATCTGAAGCCATGTGGCCAATAAACCCTGAAGAAGACAAATAATGTTGACATTTTACTCCGAGTTGTTTCTTATCTCCTTCTGTACAGCTAAAAGGTATTTGCTCATGTGAGTAGATCAAATGCTCGGTAAGAATGGAGTCCCAAAAATGTGTTTCCTGGGCAGGTTATTCTAGCTCTCCAGTTTACAGGTACGATTCCTACATTGCTGGAACAGGAAATACCTCCAGTACCGTAGAAGTCAAAACCCAGGTCTGAGGGACACTAACAGCCCATCTGCCAACTTCACTAATTCATGGCCTTAAACGAAGTGGAGCAACAGCTACATGTACAAAATGTGGTTTATATATAATATTATAGTCCTAATTAATTGAGTTGAGAATATTTACTGTGTAAGAGAAAATATACTCAGTGGAGTGCTAAGCAATCAAACATCCTCTGGTAATTAATCTCTCACGACCCGGTACAACTATGTCAAAACAAAGTCGACATTTTCGAACTAATTGTTAAAATTGCAAAGATAAAACTTTTGGGGCTACCTTGTTAAATTTTTTTAATTCCTTTTTGCAAATAAAATCTGCAATTTGAAAGAAAACACAGCTAAAACATAAGCAACAACTAATTAGAAACACATTTTATTCCACCCTAGTGTCCTATCTCAGACAAGGAGAGGCAAAAACAAAATAGCTGGCAGGCACCACTTTCCCCTAAATGATTTTTTTGCATCTATGTCCATTTAATTTATCACATGGTTTTATTGTTTTACAATGGAAACCCATTTTTTATCATTTTTTTTGTCCACATAGTCATATTAGGGCTTGGTTTTCACAGGAGTTGTAATTAATGAATTAATTAATACAACCATTACGGGGTTATATATAATGGGGGGTGGGTTATCATGGATTGCAATCCAAAAAATAGGGGCTGTACCGTCACTACCTCAGTGGGGTTTTCCTGTCCAGAGTGCACTTCCCACAAAGACCACAGGTTGTACGCTGTAGGTGCTCAGCTCCAGGTCCAGGCAAAACAGTCAGCAGTAAAATAAATTGTAAAGCGGCACTCAGCAAATGCGTTTTCTCAACCTTTATTCAGCAGACCGTGACAGGCAACGGGTTGCTTTGCGCCAAACGGGCGATTTCTCAAGCCTTGAGGCTGCTGTACGTCCGTATCTACTAAATAAAGGTTGAGAAAACGCATTTGGTAAGTGCCACTTTACTATTTAGTTTACTGCTGACTATCATTTGTACACCAGACACATTTCCTGGAGCTCGGCCAGGATTTCCTTCTTTTGCCAACCTTGTAGGACTTCAAAGCCAAGTGGGCATGAAGTGGGCCATGACAGGCTGTTGAGAGGACTTGTTCTTGGCGCAGGATGCAGCACAATAATAGGCTGTGTGTTTGCCCTAATCCTATCAGTGTGTATTTTATAATCATCAAAGTTTGTAAAGGGGTTGTTAAAAAATAATGAAAAATACCATTTTATTCTTAATTACTGTATATACTTGAGTATAAGTTGACTCAAGTATAGGCTAAGGTCCCTAATTTTGCCACAAATAACTGGGAAAACTTATTGACTTAAGTATAAGCCTAGGATGGGAAAGGCATTGGTCACAGCCTCCTCCAGCAATGAAATGCCCCATGCAGCCAGTCCCCCAGTTATGAAATGCCCCATGCAGCCAGCCCCCCATGATGAAATGCCCCATGCAGCCAGCATCCCACAATATGAAATGCCCCATGCAGCCAGCATCCCACAATATGAAATGCCCCATGCAGTCAGGCCTCCCTCTTCTCAGGAAAAGCCCCATGCAGCCAGGCCTCCCCTCATCTCATGAAATGCCCCGTGCAGCCCTTTGGCATATAAAAAATAAACATAAATTCTCACCTTCCTGTGTTTCTGATACTCCGTGTGACTCCCTGATGCTCCCGTCCCCGCGGCTCTTCTTCTTCCTGCGTGTAACAGTGAGTAGAGTGCATGGGCACACACTATGACGTATTCAGCAGTGACACCGCCGCTTTGTAAAATGCGCCAGCCGGAAGGTGAGCATGTAAGTTTATTTTTTTATAGACTTGTGTATTAAACGAGGTGGTATTTTTCAGCACATTTTCAGCTTATTCATAAGTATATACGGTAAGTTTGATAAATGTGTGTTTAACCACCTGTAAGATTTTTAAATTCTTTTGATGGAGCTTGCATAAGCAGTCATTTTTATTTTGTTCATTTTTATCTTTTTGTTCAGATTTTATTAATTTATTTGAGATGTTAGGGCACATTTAGTTACCCGGTCCATTCGCGTTCCAGCAGTGGCTTCTCCGACGAGTGTTCGGGTCTTCCGGCGATTCATGAAGGTCCTGCGCGCGATGTCCACCAGGATCTCGCTGCTGCGCCGAAGTCCGCCGAGGTGCCGCGGAGTTCATCATCTTCATCGTGGTGCATGTGAGTATGGCCCGTGCAACCAATTTTTTTTTTTAAAATACGGATTTTTTTCTGAATCCGTCGGGTTTTCCGACGGCCATTCCCCCCGATTTCCGTCGCGTGCATGCCAGCGCCGAGGCGCCACAAACCGATTGTGTGCACCAAAATCCCGGGGCAATTCATGGAAAATCGGAGCAAATCGGAAATATTCGGGTAACACGTCGGGAAAACGCGAATCGGGCCCTTAGTAAATGACCCCCATTGAATAACAAAATGCTACTTTTTAGGCGTTTGTAATTCTTTTTACACTTTTCACTGTCATTACAAAATTTTACCTTACAGTCAGTAAACAGTAGATTCTTCAATATACCAAAGTGTTTTAAAGGAAACTTGTTATAAAAATAAAAAAAACAGGCACATTAAACGTTACTCACTCCCTTTGTTAAAAAGGGCAATGCGGTTTCCCCAGTGTAAATCTCCCTCCCCTTTTTGCTTTTGCCTACTTTGGCCCCACCCACTGGTGTGTTTCTCCATCCCCCCACCGCTTGGCCCCACCCATTGTGGGTGCATGAATTAGTAACAAGATCTGCAGTTTCCCTACACAGGGCTCCCTGCTAAATTCACAGTGCAGGGAGAGAGATATCTGGTAAGGACAGGAACTGGACAGGGAGAGGACTTCCTGTCTGCTCAGGCCTAGATATGATGAAACAGAGAACTGTCCATCAAAAGAAGGATTTGTGGTTCACTGGCAGCCTGGAGAAAGTGTGACTCTTCTATTGTCTGTTTGACTCTTTTCTACATTTGCATCAGAGTAAATGGTTGTAATTTAGATTCAGTGGCTTAGTGGCAAATAATTTTAGGTGCTATGGGGAGGACTTTTGACCATTTACCAGCAGGAATTAATGGTGTTAAGGGTAACATTTTGGTGACAGATCTTCTTTAAAGCTAAAGTTTGGTCAAAAACAAAGAAGTGTAATAAACAGAACAATAAACCCATGTATGGAGCAGATCCGTTACAAGAACCTAGTGTAACAGACCTCACCCTTAACCAATTGTAGTGCTGCATGGATGCTGGATGAATAGCCACAAATCTCAATGACCTCAAGAAATGTTTTAACCTGTTAGCACTCAATGTTTTAACCTGTTAACAGCGATAACCAGTTTTAAGAAGGTTGGGGGGCAGCTGTAACTAACAGCTGACACCCCAGTGTAGCACCCACGGTCAGAGGGAGTTCTAATATCGGGTTTTATCCTGCTAAATGCCATGGTCAGCATGGCAGCAGCCTTTTTAAGTTTTCTCCTGGGGATTCCTGACACGACTGCCTTTCCCCCTGTTGTTCTCAGGGGTTTCTAATTACTTCAATTGCAATGGGGCTGGGCCTGAAGGGTTATAGAATAGTGGGCCTTATTTCATCCAAAACAATCTGTGATACTAATACATTTGTATGGTAAATTATTTTTACTCCAAATTTTCTTTTAACGGGGGTCCTTAAATCTCATAAAACATGACATATTGGGGCACATTTACTTAACCGTCCCATCGTGATCCCCGATGTGCATTGTACAACGGGGATTGGGGTCTTCCGCGATTCCATAAGAATGTGCGTCCAATTTCCTGCATGTGTCGCTTCCCCCGCTGAGGTCCCCCGGAGTTCACCTTCTTCTTCCTGGTGCATGTGAGTGCTGATTTTGCGACACAATTTGCTTTTTAAATTCCACGGTTTGTCTGAATTCGTCGGGCTGTTCGACGTCCACGTCCCCCGATTTGTGTTGCTTGCAAGCCAGCGCCGATGCACCACAATCCAATTGTGTGCACAAAAACCCCGGGGCAATTCAACGCAAACTGGAAAAAAATGTGAAACCCGATGAAAATGCACTGTTTGGACCCAAAGTAAATGTGCCCCATTGAGTTCTGTGGACATGGCTTTTCAATTTTGTCTTTGTTTTTGGTACGTAAAATATAACCTGATGGAATCTACTTTAAGAGCCTCCAATGTCCTCATTATGTGGGGTGAACTTTTCTTTTCTAATGATGTATGTAAACTGGTTCCATTCTTACAAATCAGTGGCTAAACTTTTAATTTTCGATTACTGTGTAAAAAATAGAAAGTACATCACAGATTGCTCCTATTGGATTTCTTCGACAAAAAGCGGGGAAAAAAATCTTAATACGTTTACAATTTTATATCAGTAAAACACTATAAATTATTTAAAAATAAGTAAATACTTTTAATGGTTTCACCCACATTTTTTTACAGTTTTCTCTACTTGGCCCGAACATTTTATTGTAGTCTTTCTTATAATAATTAATTACAAAAATGTTAAATTTGCTTGCAGAACCGTGCCTTACCACATGGTGTGCTGTTTAGGGAAAACAAATTGGTGATATAACATGTACCATAAACAATATTTATTCTTATAATTTAAGAGTACTACTCCATTTTTAAGGTCAATTGTCCAATTTTTTTTCTTTTGTATCACATGGTCATAATTTGCTATAGTATACAAGTTGATTTATACTGAATTTGTAGGGTAAGCGTGAGATGGACTACAAATGTAAAAAACAAAATCCATGTCCATTATTATAGATTTTTATATTTTTCTGAATTCAGTGACTGAAATGCAGGTCTGTAGACTGAGTAAATCGGTTGACAAATAGTTTCCTCACACTTCCCTTGACTTCTTTATTCCGTATACTATATATAATGGGATTAAACATGGGAGTAACTACAGTATAAAGGATGGAGACGGCTCTGTCACGATCAACAGAGTAGCTTCCCCGAGGTCGTAAATATGTAAAAACAATGGCACCATAATATAGAGAAACCACCGAAAGATGGGAGACACATGTAGAGAAGGCTTTGCGCCTTCCGGTACTTGAGCGGATCCTTAGAATGGTTGAAATAATCTGAACATAGGACATAAGTGTCAACACAAAAGAGCACAGTCCTACAATCCCACCAGAGATATAAACTGCTATTTCATCCATTAAAGTGTCCGTACAAGATAATCGAAAAAGAGGAGGCATCTCACAGAAGTAATGATTCACATGCCTGGACCTACAGTAGGGCAACCGGAAAGTGATATATGCGTAGTAAATGGAGTTCAAGAAGTTAAAAGACCAAGTTCCAACAGAGAGAAGAAGACAAAGCTTCAAGTTCATGATAGAATTGTAGTGTAAGGGATGGCAAATGGCCACATATCTATCGTAGGCCATGAGTGCTAAAATAATACACTCAGTCCCTCCTAAAGAGGTGGAAATACATCTGAGCGGCACATCCCCAAAAGGAAATGCTCCTGTCTTCAGCCAAAGTACTGCGGCACATCCCCAAAAGGAAATGCTCCTGTCTTCAGCCAAAGTACTTACCAGAAGTTTAGGCACAATAGTGGTAGAAAAGCAGAAAAGCAAAGGTCAATAAGTGAGAGATTACTGAGGAAAAAGTACATAGGGGTCTGCAGTCGAGATTCAGTCCTTACCACTACAATGATCAAAATATTCCCTGTTAGAGTGAAAAAAATTCTTCTTCAAGTCCTTTGATAGTGTAGCAAGTACTTCAGGACACCCTATATATGGACTATTAGTAAGATTCACAGACTATAATTTTTTCTTCATTTTTTAATATATATTTTTTTATTAATTGACTGTATATAGCAGTGATGGCGAACCTTTTAGAGACCGGGTGCCCAAACTACAACCAAAACCCACTTATTTATTGCAAAGTGCCAGCACGGCAATTTAAGTAGTTATTTATTGCTACCTGTTCTACCACAACTTTTAATCATATCGGCTTCTAGTGGACAACAAAACAGTTGAAAGAAGAAGGACAAATTTGGACTAATGTTGTAGTATCTCGCTATGGTCCCCCTGTATAGGAAGAAGCCAGGAGGAGCTCTAAAGATAATCCTCCCCTTTGCACATGTTCTACCTCTTCCTGCAGTCCCAAGAAATCAAGAATGTGTTGCTTTAAAATATTACTGAGAGCAGCATTTCTTGAGTCGCCTGGGACTGAAGGATGATTCTTTGAGTTCTATGTCGAGTGCTATATTGATGGCCTGGGTGCCCAAAACGAGGGCTCTGAATGCCACCTCTGGCACCCGTGCCATAGCTTCGTCACCACTGGTATATAGATTCATTTTTACTAACATTTTCAAACAAATAAAACAGCTAAAGCCTCAGAAATAAAAACACATAATGAAAAAAACAAGTAAATAATATCATAACTTAGGAAGGAGAAGAAACCTAAAAGAACAACCCAAGATATATTATTCTAGTGTTCACAGAAACCACATAAGCTCAGCAGGACTATCTCCCATCTACCAGCATGTCCGTTGATCCTAATAATGTATAATATACAGAAGATAATTTTCTAGTAGCAAAGCTTCATGTATTCAGTATTTTACAATTCTCTTCACAATGACCTAAATCTCAAAAATTCTTCTGACCTCCAATGATGAGCTTTCAACTTTCATTGTGCCCGATAGTCTACCAAAAACTCACCTACAGAACATTTTGGAGGCATCTGAAGTAGGGAAATTGGTTTAATCAACACAGTTTAGAAGTTGAGTCTCGCAAAAATGTTTTAAATCACCTTAAAAATTATTTTCTTATAACTTACTTTCTTTTGGCATACCCAACGAATATACAAGTTGGCACAATACCCAGCACTGGGATCGATCTGGCATTGCACGTCGTTATGATTTACCCATTGCATTAACTTATTGGAACTGAAAAAATCTCTCTGTATTAAAGCTTGTATTTAGAATATTAAATTCTTTGAAGACTTTCCAGAAGCTTTTTAATTCTCTGTTATGTCTCACATACTATATAATTTGGTTATACAGGTAACATTCTATTGACATTGACAACATTTCATATACAGTGAAATATATTGATCTTTTATGATATATTTTTGTGTTTTAAAGGAATAACATACATTATAAGCCAAAATTACATATAACAATGGGCACTTTAAGCAAAGCTGATACACAGGGCTTGTGCCTTGTGCTGGGTCCAGAAGGGTGGACCTATCTGGAGTCAATTGGCCAATAAACCCTATAGTAGACAAATAATGTCATCATTTTGCTCCGAGTTGTTTCTCATTTCCTTCTGTACAGCTAAAAGGTATTTCCTCATGTGAGTAGATAGAGGATGGAGGAGTCAAATGCTGGGTTAGAATGGAGTCCCAAAAATTTGTGTCCTGGGCAGGGTATTCTAGCTAAGGTATTTTCTCCCCAGTTTACAGGTATGATTTCTCCATCGTTGGAACAGGAGATACCTCTAGTATGGTAGAAGTCAAAACCCAGGTCTGAGGGACAACTTCACTAATTCATGGCCTTAAATGAAGTGGAACAAAAGCTATGTGTACAAAACGTGGTTTATATATAATATTATAGTCCTAATAAATTGAGCTGAGAATATTTACTGTGTAAGATACAATATACTCAGTGGAGTGCTAAGCAATCAAATGCCCTTTTCTAATTAATCTCTTATGACCCGGTACAACTATGTCAAAACATAGTCAACATTTTAGAATGAATTATGAAAAATTCAAAGATAAAATTTCTGGAGCTGCCATGTTCCATTTCCTTAACGCCGAAGCCACTTTTCACCTTCCTGACACGGCCTATTTTTTCAAATCTGTCCTATAAGTGGTTATAACTTCGGAACGCTTTAACATATCCAAGTGATTTTCACATTATTTTCTCGTGACACTTTGTACTTCATGTTAGTTGAAAAATTTTGGTGGTTTGTTTTGCGTTTATTTATAGAAAAATGGATATTGGGTAAAAATTTGGAAAAATTTGCTGTTTTGGAGATTCAAAATGTTCTACTTTTTCCATACATAGTCATAACAGCAAAACTACTTGATAGCTAACATTAAACGAATGTCTGCTTTATGTGAACTTGGTTTCTTATGCATCCTCTTATTTTTGTAAAATGTTATGGGGCTTTGAACATTAGGTGTGATTTTTCCCATTTTCATAAAAAACACAAAATCAGCTATTGATGGACCAGATTTCAAGTCACTTTAGGATTCCCAAATAAATATAAAACCCCATAAATTACCCACTTACAGAAAATGCAACCCTTAACATACGTAAAACAACTTTTATGAAGTTTGTTAACCCTTTAATTGTTTTACAGGGGTTAAAACAAAATCGGATGCAATTTTGAAATAAACATTTATTTGACTAAATTAAAAATGTGTTTTTCATAAAATGTACAAAATCTCTGTGAAAAAAATATCTAAACAGTCCACCAAGTTTCATACCCAATCTCTCCCGAGTATAACAATCCCCCAGATGTGGTGGTGACTGCTATATTGGCACACGCCAGGGCATCGAAGGGAAGCTGCGCCATTCAGAGCAGATTATGCATTGTCACTTTTTATTGGCGATACATTTTTACATTTTTTGTGTAATTTTGGACAAATAAGGGCTAATTTTTTGCGACATTCGTAGGAGGCATCATCTATACAAAATACTCATTGTCGGTTTGTAGGTTGGTAGTGGGTTCATTTAGCTTGTTGAAATTGATGAGAAAGTTTATTAAAACTCCGGTGAGTATAAGAGGAATGAAAATTTCAAATTTTGGTTGTCCTTTCTTTTGTTATTTTTTTGGGTCGGAATCGAGGATGAGCGGAGCTCACTAACATGCTCGGTGCACGTTACTCCGGCGACTTTTCAGATGCCTCGAGTGCTCCGTCTCGAATAAGCTCGACCCATGGAAGCATGGGTAGACCCTCATATCTTTTTACATTAAATAAACTGAAATACGTAAAAGAACAGTGGCAAAAAAAAAAATCCAGATGTTTGCGATGTTTGTCTTTCGGGTTAAACACCATTGAAATAACGACTATCTTCCCTTTGGTAGGTTGTTCGCCGGGGCATTCTCCCGCGAATGTTAGGAGATGGGCACGACACTCCTGTGAATGAGATAATAGTGTTTTTCAATGTGTTGCTGCACTTAATGGTCCTTTAATTACTGTTTTTTATATGTGGGAATTCTATTCTTCTCACAAATTTTGTTTCGCCATGGTGTTCAGCGCCGCGGTGTCTCCCCTGATGGTCGGAGTATACGCGCGCACACCATGGAAGTGAGAGAATTAGAATTAAACATTAAAAACAGTGAATCAGGGACCATTTTAAGTGCAACACACCTTGAAATCACACTATTCTTCACATTCCAGATGTTCGTGCACATCTCCTAACTTAGCGGGAGACACGCGCGAACACCTGGAAAGTGAAGAATAGTTATTTCAATGTGTTCTTACAGTAAAACATCTGCAAACATGTGTAATACTTTTTTTTTTACAATAAAAATACTTTTTTTCAATTATTTTTATTAATTACCTGCGCGAGTTTCTCGAGCCGCGAGATACTCGTCCGATGATAGTAACGAGCCGGCCGATATTCTAATACTCGACCGAAGCAGTATCACTCGGTCGAGTTACTCCGTTCATCTCTAGTCGACAAGCCATCCACCTAAAATATCAAATTATCTTTTATTCACGAATCACTTTGTATTACGGTGATACCTTATTTATATAGTTTTTTATATATTTTTACTATTTTAATGGTTTTAACCTGTAAACAGTGGATATATCCATCGGTGAGCTGCTGCCCCGCTATATGCTGTCGCACTGAAGCTGAATCAGTTTGTAGGAACTGGGGAGTGGACGTTTCAATATCCATCATAGCTAAATGCCTGGGTCAGCACGGCTGCAGCCATCTTGTTAGTTTTTCTCTCCTGGGGATTCCGTGCCATGAGTACCTTTCCACCTGTTGTTCGCTCAGGGGGTTCTGATCACTGAGATTGCATTGTGGCTGGTTCCTCAAAGGGTTATAGAAGAGTGGGCCATATTTCCTTCCGTCAAAACAATCTGAGATACTAATAAACTTGTATGGTAAGTTATTTTTAATCAATTTTTTTCTTTTAAAGGGGGTCCCTGTAAATCTCATAAAACATTGCATATTGAGTTCCTGTGACATGGCTTTTCAATTTTGTCTTTGTTTTTGGTAGATAAAAATTACCTGGTGGAATGTATTTAACCCTTAATGTCCTCGTTTGTGGGATAAACTTTTCTTTTCCAATCATGTATGTAAACTAGTTCCATTCTTAGAAATCAGTTGTTAACTTTTGATTTTCCATTACGGTGTTAAAAATAGACACGTTTACAATTATATATCAGTAAAACACTATAAAACATTTAGTAATGTTAAGTAAATACTTTTAATGGTTTCACCCATATGTTTTTACAGTTTTCTCTACTTGGCCCCGATCATTTTATTGTAGTCTTTCTCATAATAATTAATTTAAAAAATGTTAAATTTGCTTGCAGAACCGTGGCTTACCACGTGGTGTGCTGTTTAGGGAACACAAATTGGTGATTAACGTACCATAAACAATCTTTATTCTTATCATTTTAGAGTAGTACTCAATCTTTAAGGTCAATGGTCCAATTTTTTCTTTAGTATCACCATTGTCACAATTTGCTATAGTATACACATTGGCTTATGCTGAATTTGTAGGGTAAGCGTCAGATGGACTACAAATGTAAAAAAAAATCCCTGTCCATTATTACAAATTTTTAGATTTTTCTGAATTCAGTGACTGAAATGAAGGTCTTCAGACTGAGTAAATCGGTTGACAAATAGTTTCCTCACACTTCCCTTGACTTCCTTATTCCGTATACTATAAATAATGGGGTTAAACATGGGAGTAACCACAGTATAAAGAATGGAGACAGCTCTATCCCGATCAACAGAGTAGCTTCCCCGAGGACGTAAATATGTGAAAACAATGGCACCATAATATAGAGAAACCACAGAAAGGTGGGAGACACATGTAGAGAAGGCTTTGCGCCTTCCGGTACTTGAGCGGATCTTCAGGATGGTTGAAATAATCTGAACATAGGACATAAGTGTCAACACAAAAGAACACAGTCCTACAATCCCACCAGAGATATAAACTGCTATTTCATCCATTAAAGTGTCCGTACAAGATAATCGAAAAAGAGGAGGCATCTCACAGAAGTAATGATTCACATGCCTGGACCTTCAAGAAGTTAAAAGACCAGGTTCCAACAGAAAGAAGAAGACAAAGCTTTAAGTTCATGATAGAATTGTAGTGTAAGGGATGACAAATGGCCACATAGCGATCGTAGGCCATGAGTGCTAAAATAATACACTCAGTCCCTCCTAAAGCGAGGTGGAAATACATCTGAGCGGCACATCCCCAAAAGGAAATGCTCCTGTCTTCAGCCAAAGTACTGCGGCACATCCCCAAAAGGAAATGCTCCTGTCTTCAGCCAAAGTACTTACCAGAAGTTTAGGCACAATAGTGGTAGAAAAGCAGAAAAGCAAAGGTCAATAAGTGAGAGATTACTGAGGAAAAAGTACATGGGGGTCTGCAGTCGAGATTCAGTCTTTACCACTACAATGATCAAAATATTCCCTGTTAGAGTGACCATATACATCATCAAGAGTATCGTAAAATATAACGGTTGTAGAGATGGGTCAGTGGAAAGACCAATCAAGATAAATTCATATGAAGATGTTTCGTTCATGTATTTCATTCCACTTGTCAGAGGAAACCTAAAGGTTACAATCAACACCAAAAGTTATTGCTTATATCTGATTATACATTAGAAGTTTTAATGTATAAAATATATTTGAAATAAATTGCATCTCTCCACAGTACGAGGGAAATATCTGACGCACAGCTGCTTGGTTCCACTCAGCACTTGGGACACATCATGATCTCTTAAGATCACACGGTGTTCCAACACAACACCGACAGGTCACAGAAGACAGAGCGGGAGAGATGGTAAGGAAAGTATGAATTTGTGGCACCCAGTTGCCAGGGGGGTTTACTGAGGATTAGTGCCCCATCCACCATTTTTGGCCATTGGCTCATTGAATAGGGGTGGCAAACATTCATATTTACCTCTACACCGCTCCGCGACTCCAGCTCTGTGACCTCTGCTCTGCTGTCTTCTGTGACCTGCCGGCGTTGGGTTGGAATAGCTCATGCTGTGTCCCATGTGCTGAGCGGAGCCAAACAGCTATGCACACCCAGCAGTGCAGAGAGATTATGCCGGTTGCACACAGCAGGCAGAACTCTGCTTGTCTGACACGTATGCCGATTGGATGGTGGCAGAGAATATTAGCATACTCACACACCCCCACCTGTGCTACAGCTCCTTCTCTCTGACAATATGGCAAATTGAAGAGTCAGACACCGGGGCTCATATCTCAGGAATGTAGGGGGCCAAGAGGAAAATTCAAAGTGCCCCTGAATCAGTATATAAGTCCCTACATGATGGTATTTTCACTTTAAGATATTTAGGTTGGTGAAATGTCCTATTTAAGCAGACTGGATGTTGTATGTGGACTTTACTTGAAGTTTTTTGCAGTTTTTATGATATTTCGTAACTAATAGACCAAGTATTTTGGCTGAGATCAAAGATACATTGGAAATTTACAGTGAATTTTACATTGGAGATTTTTACATAGGCGATTTTTGGGGGGTAATGAGAGAGAGGGGTTGATGTCAGGGAATGTGTGGTGTGATGGGTTGAAAGAGAGACTATTTGATGCTTTCTTTGGGGAGGTAGAGAGTGAGGGGTTAAAATAAGTGCAGCAACAATATAGTGAGTGTTGGTTTTGAGTGCCGACCATTTTCGGGATATTGGCAGCAACAATATAGTCAATGCCAGACCATTGTTTGAGAATTTACCAGAACCGGAATATATATTTACACTGTATTGTAGATATGTCCTTTGTTAAATGATTTGCAAGAAAAAAGACATTAAAAAGACATAATCCGATAAAACAATAGGGACGAGGGCCGTGCTCACAAGAGCTTACAGTCTATGAGGATGAAGGGGGGACACAGAAGGTGACTTGTACTATGGCCCAGGCATTCTTTACGGGAATAAAATAATTAAATAAATAAATAAATAAATAAATAAATAGATAGATAGATGATGGTGAAGGTACCAGTGACCGACTGCTATCGATATTTAAAGAAACCAGGGTGCATCATTCTGCTGAGAAACCTTTGGTATGGTATCAGGTGATGAGGGATTGCATAGACAAGAGGAGTTATCGGTGGATGTTTAGAGCAAAGAAACTGAAAGTTGAATGACGTTAAGGAATATGATAGTCCTTCCTTGAAAGTTTGGTAGTTAGCTATTAGACTGATAGTTGAGGTAGTACACTCCAGAGAATTCGTGCAGCACGGAAGAATTCCTGGATATATGAGTGGGAGGTTTGACTAAAGGAAGAAAGCCGTATTATGCCACTGGAGGATCGAAGAGCATGTGCTGGACAATAAACTAAGATGTAAGAGGTAGGGAGCACTGTGCAGAGCTTTGTGGATGAGGGTAATAATTTGAATTGAATACAGAAATAAAAAATAACAATAAATGAAAATAAAAAAGGCAAATAAATTTATAAAAAAAAGATCAATTGTAACATTTTTTTGATTTAAATAAAAACAACCTGGTAATTAAGTAAAACAAATGCACCTCCCTTTCAAAAAGTAAATTTATATGAAAAACTATCCTAAATATTACATATTATGGTGGTCAGGGTAAATATTGGTGGGCATCTAATTATCCTCCTGTCCACATTCTCCCCTTAAAGTAACATTCTTTATGGGTTCAGCACTGATGTGAGGTACAATCACATACATTTATACACTCATATACACACACATTTACTTTCTCATATACTGTACATACAGTATACACACATCAAAAACACAAATATAGCATATACACATACATCACATATAAACACACACATACAGCATATTAACACCCAATATACTCATGTGAGGTACAATCACACACATTTATGCACTCATATACACACACATTTATATTCTTATATACATACAGTATAGACACACCAAATACACAAATACAGAATAAACACACATACAGTATATGCATACCATATACACATACATACAGCATATACACACACAATCAGTATATACACACCATATACACATAGATACAACATACACACACATACAGCATATATACACCTAATACACTAATTTGAGGTACAATCACACACATTTATACACTCCTATACACACACATTTATATTCTTATAAACATACATTATAGACACACAAAATACATAAATACAGCATAAACACACATACGGTGTATACACATCATATACACATACATACAGCATATACACACATGCAGTATACACACATCATATACATATACATACAGCATATACGCACATGCAGTATATACACACCATATACACATACATACAGCATATCCACACACATGGAGTATATACACGCCATATACACATACACACATACAGCATAATTACACCCAATACACACTCAAACCCCAAGACTCTATCCCGATAGTCACGCCCCTGGCTAGACTGCTAGGTCTTGTGACAGGCATGCAATGTACAAGTCTGTATCAGCAGGAGATCCAATCAGGGCCATTCATCCCCCATAAATGTGAAGTCAGGAATACTGCACATTATAAGCCACTCTGCCTTTACTGGGTAACACTATCCAGGAAATATTTACAGCAGATGAAGCAAATCTTCTATTTATAGTTGGAGCTGTAGAAACTGGAAATTTTGATCTACTGTAGGAAAAAGAGCAAAGTTATTGTGTGAAGAATGTGACGAAAACCTAAGACCTTTCCCATAAAATGTTACTTACTCCAGTCTAAGATAATAGTGAAGAGGCCTCCATAGAGGTGGGGCAGGAGCGAGGGTTACAGAACGGGGTTTATATAACACATTATTGACAATGATAATTGGCCTGAGAATAATTAAAGTTTGATCATAACATACATTCTGCTCTCGGGAATATAAGATGAACATTCCCTCTGGGGATGAACTTCATAACCCTTCACATAACTACTGTAACTTTATGTCAATGGAAAAAAAGCAAGTTTGTACTGTAAGTGAGGACATTAGGCCTACTGGTTGGATTTGCAACATTTTCTACACTTCAAAAAAAGTTATTAAAATAGAGAAGTGGAAAAAGGATATTGAATACGTAAGTAGCTACTAAAGGACAAAATACAATAGTATACACAGAAGTGCTTTATTTCCTATTATATTTATTGGGGTGGATAGGAAAACATTTTTAACTGTTAAACTTTGCAAAAAAATGGAAAAAAATTTTAGCAATCCTTAAAGGGGTATTCTGGGAATATGAACGTCTGCTACAAAATCCCATAATGCTAAAAATAAGTGAATACAACAAAGGTCAATGTTATCTTCAAGACGGCCACCACTGGAAACTACAAGTCCCATGATCCCTCAGCTCTCAGTAACCCCTCCTCCCTCTCATACTCTGAGTAATAATGTAACAGACTGTCCTGCTGTGTTACATAGTAATGATGTGTAACTTCCACCAATGCTCATTAACCTACTGAGATGACGTCTCACCAAAACTCTGACCAAACTGGACGCATTGCAGCCAACTGACTTCAGCCGAACATAGAGGTGATCACATGACCTGCCCAGGCAGGTGCAGGACATGTGATGTAGACATGTGACCAGTGCCATCTTCTGTTCTGTGTCTCCTCCACTGAGGCAAGATCAATAACCTGATTAAAGGCCCGGTAGCATTTTAATTCTTCATTATAATGTATGACCACAACATTCTACTAAGGGTAGCAAAATTTTAAATAACAACTAATTACACGTTGCCAAATATTTTAATGACCGATTTGTATATTAATATATTTTAATATTTTATTTTTTTTTAAACATCTACAGTAACAAAGTTTAATTTGTTATGTATCACAAAGAAAAAGTCAACAGGTAGGGGGACTTATAATTATGACTATGGAGTTCTACTTTTAGACCTGGCCACAAAGTCTCCGACCATGCCCACTTTTCCGTTTTCCCAAGGCCAAGCCCCCTTTCTCGAGGCCTCTGGGTGACCGAGCCTTAGTGGGCCCTTTTTCAGTAAACTTACATCCTGGCAAAATGCAGTGATACATGAAGGCAGCAGTGCCTCCTTTTCACAGGTCCCGACCAGCGAATTTTGTGACCTCCCATACCAGTCTTATGTTTTTAAATAATCTGTCGCTTTGTACATAAAAACAGTAGAGTAACAATACTTGTTACATAGCATACCATTACTAAACATATTACATATTACAAATTACATGGGGACATTTCCAAAACCAAGATTACTGCATAGAAGGGTAATAATTTGAATTGAATACAGAAATAAAAAATAACAATAAATAAAAATAAAAGAGGCAAATAAATTTATAAAAAAAAGATCAATTGTAACATTTTTTTGATTTAAATAAAAACAACCTGCTAATTAATTAACAAATGCACCTCCCTTTCAAAAAGTAAATTAATATGAAAAACTATCCTAAATATTACATATTATGGTGGTCAAGGTAAATATTGGTGGGCATCTAATTGTCCTCCTGTCCACATTCTCCCCTTAAAGTAACATTCTTTATGGGTTCAGCACTGATGTGAGGTACAATCACATACATTTATACACTCATATACACACATTTACTTTCTTATATACTGTACATACAGTATACACATCAAAAACACAAATATAGCATATACACATACAGCACATATAAACACACACATACAGCATATTAACACCCAATATACTCATGTGAGGTACAATCACACACATTTATGCACTCATATACACACAAATTTATATCCTTATATACATACAGTATAGACACACCAAATACACAAATACAGAATAAACACACATACAGTATATGCATACCATATACACATACATACAGCATATACACACACAAACAGTATATACACACCATATACACATACATACAACATACACACACATACAGCATATATACACCTATTACACTAATTTGAGGTACAATCACACACATTTATACACTCCTATGCACACACATTTATATTCATAGATACCTACATTATAGACACACAAAATACATACATACAGCATAAACGGTATATACACATCATATACACATACATACAGCATATACACACATGCAGTATACACACATCATATACATATACATACAGCATATACACACATGCAGTATATACACACCATATACACATACACACATACAGCATATTTACACCCAATACACACTCAAACCCCCAGACTCTGGGGCTCCCGACACTGCTATCCCGGTAGTCACGCCCCTGGCTAGACTGCTAGGTCTTGTGACAGGCAGGCAATGTACAAGTCTGTATCAGCAGGAGTTCCAATCAGGGCCATTCATGCCCCTAAACGTGAAATCAGAAATACTGCTTATTATGTAACACTATCCAGGAAATATTTACTGCAGATGAAGCAAATCTTCTATTTATAGTTGGAGCTGTAGAAACTGGAAATTTTGATCTACTGTAGGAAAAAGAGGAAGGTAATTGTATGAAAAATGCGACGAAACCTAAGACTTTTCCCATAAAATGTTACTTACTCCAGACTAAGATAATAGTGAAGAGGCCTCCATAGAGGTGGGGCAGGAGCGAGGGTTACAGAACGGGGTTTATATAACACATTATTGACAATGATAATTGGCCTGAGAATAATTAAAGTTTGATCATAACATACATTCTGCTCTCGGGAATATAAGATGAACATTCCCTCTGGGGATAAACTTCATAACCCTTCATATAACTACTATCACTTTATGTCAATAGAAAATAAGAAAGTTTGTACTGTCAATAGCATTCCTGTAAGTGAAAACATTAGGCCTACTGGTCGGATTTGGAACATTTTCAACACTTCAAAAAAAGTTATTAAAATAGAGAAGTGAAAAAAAGGATATTGAATACATAAGTATTAGAGATGAGCGAACATACTCGTCCGAGCTTGATGCTCGTTCGAGCATTAGCGTACTCGTAACTGCTCGTTGGTCAGACGAATACTTTGCCAACTCGAGAAAATGGATCTCCCGCCATTTTGATTTTTGGCGGCCAGAAACAGAGCCAATCACAAGCCAGGAGACTCTGCACTCCACCCAGCATGACGGGAGAGGCAGGGCCAGAGTTGGTGCATCAGCGCCAAATGTTTCACGTCGTCAAGCTCCCGTGGGGAGGGCTAGATTTACGGAAGTCTGGAGGTTCTTTAAACCTGCTGCCTCTGCTAGTAAGCCCCCTGCCCAGGACCCCGGCCCAAACACCTCCCATGCGAAAACCACACCTTCGCCTCCACAATCCTCCACAGCATCCACCAATGTCTCCATGCGCAGCGTTCAGCTCTCCATACTTCAGACGCTGGAGCGCAGGAGGAAGTACAGTGAAACCCACCCAGACGCCCAAGCCCTCAATGTCCACATCTTTAAACTACTTAGCCTGGAAATGCTGCCCTATAGGCTGGTAGAGACCGAGGCCTTTCGCAACCTCATGGCGGTGCCCGCCCCTCGGTATTCGGTCCCCAGCCGTCACTACTTTTCCCGATGTGCCGTCCCAGCCCTGCACAGGCATGTGTCCTAAATGATGTCCTAAATGATCACACAGCTCCCTACAACTACTGGGTTTCAAAGCTGGACATGTGGCACGAACTGTACGCCTTGGAGGTTCTTGCCTGCCCTGCCGCTAGCATGTTGTCTGAGCGGGTTTTCAGTGCAGCTGGTGGCATCATCACCGATTGGAGGGCCACCTACCCGGTCCTCTGTTTTAAACAATTTTTGGGAGTGCCACATACAGGCACTCAATCTATTTAATTTTTCTGGAGGACCACCTTCCTGCTCCTCTGGTTTGAAAACTTTTTTGGACTGCCACATACAGACACTATCCAAATTAAATTGTCTCCATAGCAGCCTCCACCCGTAGTCTTTTTAGCTGCCTCCACATGTCTCCATTGCTACCTCCACATGTCATCGCAGCGGACCGCCAGCTCCATCCCAAGATTAGGCAGCCTCAGAGGCATCCATGCATGCTGACCCTGCTGTTTCCTGTCCATTTTGCCTCCGCGATCCTCCACAGCTTCCACCAATGTCTCCATGCGTAACTTTCAACTCTCTATACCCCAAACGCTGGAGCACGAGAGGATATGCAGCACATCATCCCCTTATCAAACGAGCTGTGTCAGGCAGAATTTTCAGATGTTTCACCAGATACATAGTGGAACTCGGCCCATCTGTCGCCGTCATGCTGGAGACCTGAAGTTGCAATCATAGCAGCGCAATATGAATGCCCCATCGTCACGGGTGGTCCCGCGACCCGCATCGCGGGTCGAGGGCTCACCCGTGCCGCCCTGCCCCCGCCAGTGCGCCGCCAGCGCATCTCACCCGTCCCGGCTCCTGGCTCGCTCCCCTGCGCTGTGCGCGCGCGTCCCCTTCTCCAAATTTAAAAGGCCAGCGTGCCATTAATTGGCGCTGGCCATATTGCCCAATTCTTCATAAGCCTGCCTCTTCCTGTTACCCTTGCCGGATCTTTGTGCCTCATAGCCTTAGAGAAAGCTTTCAAGCGATTATTCCTGCGTTCCTGTGTATTCCTGTGTGTTCCGGCTCCTGTGTCCTGTGTTACCCGAGTTCCTCCGTGTTGCTGTGTTCCGTGTGCCTGTGTTCCTGTTCCCACCTGCCTGGACCTCCTGTTGCTGACCCCGGACTTGGACCTGACGTTGCATCTCTGCCGCCTGCCCTGACCCTGTGCCTGGACCTGTCTACGAGATTGTCATCCGCTAAGTATTGTGCCAGCCCACAGCGCTTCGTCGGGGCTTGTCCTGTCCGCCCCCAACGTCAGGAGAAGTGTCCCTAGGTGTGAATAAAGCTTCTCCACGCTTGACACCCAGATCCAAGTTTCCGCCTTCCTGGATTTGGGCTCTACAGCGAACTTTATGGATGCTGCCCTGGTCTCCCAGCATCACTTCCCGGTGGTTCGTCTCAGGAAGCCATTGTCCATTGCCTCGGTAAGTGGCCAAATTCTCTCCGTGCCCATCCGGTTTCGCACAGAACCCCTGCTCCTGCAAGTTGGAGCATTACATAGAGAAAGACTGTCCTTTTTTGTGCTGCCCCAGTGCACTTCCACTCTCCTGCTGGGCCTCCCCTGGTTGCAACATCATGCCCCTGTTCTGGACTGGTCTTCTGGGGAGATTCTCCGCTGGGGTCCGGATTGTTCATCACACTGTATGAAGGTTCTACATCCGCTCCCTGTTGGGACTTCTACCTTGTCTCCTAAGCCTTTGGGTGGGCTTCCCGCTCCGTACCAGGACTTCGCGGATGTGTTCTCAAAGAAACAAGCTGAGACCCTTCCTCCACATCGTCCCTACGATTGCCCCATCGACCTGCTGCCTGGATCTTCTCCTCCTCGGGGTCGAGTGTACCCGCTCTCGGTACCTGAAACAGCCGCCATGTCCGAGTATGTCCAGGAGAATCTGCAAAGAGGCTTCATTCGCAAATCCACCTCTCCGGCAGGCGCCGGCTTCTTTTTTGTCACCAAGAAAGATGGCTCTCTCCGCCCCAGTATTGACTATCGCGGTCTTAACAAAGTCACCGTTAAGAATCGATATCCTCTGCCACTGATCACGGAGCTGTTTGATCGCCTACGGGGTGCAAGATTAGGCAGCCTCAGAGGCATCCATGCATACTGCCCCTGCTGTTTGCTGTCCATTTCGCCTCCACGATCCTCCACACCAATGTCTCCATGCGCAACATTCAACTGTCTATACCCCAGACGCTGGAGCGCAAGAGGATATGCAGCACATCATCCCCTTATCAAACGAGCTGTGTCAGGCAGAATTTTCGGGTGTTTCAACAGATACATAATGGAACTCGGCGCATCTGTCGCTGCCATGCTGGAGACCTGAAGTTTCAATCATAGCAGCGCAATATTGATGCCCCGTACTGTCCTCAAAGCTGTCTAGTGTATTCATGAGGGGATGGTCCAAGGAACTGCTTCTTCCCTGGCATGTCCATCCCACTGCATAGGCCAGCGGTTACCGCCTCCTAGCCCCGCCTCCTCATAAATACGTTTGACCGCTTTGAGCGCAGTCCGATGTTCCTGTTGTACTGCTCGGCAGTGTCTACTAGATTTATCAGAGGGTTCTGATAAAGCTAATAGTTTATCACTGCTATGGGCTATCTCAGGAGCTGCTTAGTTTAGCTCCTCTTTAATGCATAGCTACAGGGCCAAAACTAATCTTACAACCTAGATATGTTAACAGAGTCAAGCCTACTACACAGAAAAAGCATAGGAACCAGGCTTACTACATAGAGAAGCAGAACCACTGTAGCCAATAACGCAGGAATACACAGGAACGCAGGAATACACAGGAACGCAGGAATACACAGGAACGCAGGAATACACAGGAATGCAGGAATACACAGGAACGCAGGAATACACAGGAATGCACAGGAACGCAGGAATACACAGGAACGCAGGAATACACTGAGCGCAGTCCAATGTTCCTGTTGTACTGCTCGGCAGTGTCTACTAGCTTTATCAGAGGGTTCTGATAAAGCTAATAGTTTATCACTGCTAAAACTGGGCTAGCTCTAGGAGCTGCTTAGTTTGGGTGACAGGTCCTCTTTAATGCATAGCTACAGGACCAAAACTAATCTTACAACCTAGATATGTTAACAGAGCCAAGCCTACTACACAGAAAAAGCTTAGGAACCAGGCTTACTACATAGAGAAGCAGAACCACTGTAGCCAATATAGTCACAGTGCCCCCCCACAGTAACCAATTTTAAGTACCCCACAGTAGCCTACACTCAGTGCCCCTCCAGCAGCCACATGACCCAACCATCAGTCACAGAGCCTATACACTGCCTGGGGGGGGGGGGGGGGGGGCATTCAGCAGCCACAGTTCCCTCACACTACCAAGGGGGTGAGGACATTGGGGCACATTTACTTACCCGGCCCATTCGCGTTCCAGCGGCGGCTTCTCTGACGAGCGTTCGGGTCTTCCGGCGATTCATGAAGGTCCTGCGCCCGATGTCCACCAGGTGTCGCTGCTGCGCTGAGGTCCGCCGAGTTGCGTCGGAGTTCACTCATCTCTTCCTGGTGCATGTAAGTATGGCGCGTGCGACCAATTTTTTTTTTTTTAAATGCTGCGGTTTTTTTCCAAATCCGTCGGGTTTTCGTTCGGCCATGCCCCCGATTTCTGTCACGTGCATGCCAGCACCGATGCGCCATAATACGATCATGTGCGCCAAAATCCCGGGGCAATTCAGGGAAAATCGGCGCAAAACGGAAATATTCGGGTAACACGTCGGGAAAACGAGAATCGGGCCATTAGTAAATGACCCCCATTGTGGCTACTGGGGAGGGGGGACAGTGTGGCTACTGGGGGGGGGGAGTATTAGAAACTTTACAACATACATCTTTTGATTGTTATGCTCTGCTCTCTTGGGATGTGAAGTGAAGCCTCCTGTCTTTTACCTCAGCAAAAAATGGCTGCAGATGGAGGGTCACATGATCTTTAACTGACCATTGTTCATGGACAGTTGAACATCACATGACCCTCCATCTGCAGCCATTTTATGGTCAGGAATGTCTGGCTAATGAGGTAAAAGAAAGCGGATCAGAACTATTTATAGGTGCATATTGGTAAATTTCCTCATATCCTGCCCCCCATACTTACACACACATTACAAGAAACATGAGGTAAAGTGGTCAAGTATTACCTACGATATTATATCCCCATTAGGCCACCACAGATGGGCAGGTATTCATCCATGTTTCATTGCAGCACAGTAGTGTTTGCTGTCGCTTTTAAAAGGCTTTTCCAGTAAAACTGTTTCCTGGGCGCCATTGGAAGAACATAAAAGATGCTTACTTCATTCTTATGGCCTGGGCTTTTGGTGCTTTGTTGACACTTCTGTAAGTGTCTTCAGTGGCTTCAGTGGTCACAAGAGAGAGAATGCTGGTGTCACTAAAAAGTGCCCACCAGAAACTTACTGTTCTAATGACAGACATACTAAATAAAATGGCCAACAGCGCTGGTATCTTCCACAGATGTAGATGTAATCCAACCAGATTCTGCAGTAGTGTCAAGCAGAATTGTGTACTTCTTACAAAATCATATTCAGGTCCTAAGGTTACCAAGTTTTAGTAGAAACGTTGGCAGCCAATGCTTCTGCTGCAGCTGAGGACAAGGCATCCAAAAATGTGGACTTTTCCAAACAGATAAATCACTTTGATACCATGTATTAAGTTAATTTCGATCGCCCACCGATGAAAGATTTCAGCAAGCGCAAGTTGCAAATCTTTCGACATCACTGCAGTTTCTTCTGCTCCCGCACTAATCAATCCAACACACATACCGAAATAGTAATAAATGTTTAAAAATAAACAATATTACCCAATAAAGTATAAAGATCACCCACTACACTATAAAAAACATTGCCATAGTCACCCCATTATGCCGAAACTTTAAATATTATAAACCCCCCCTCCGACCATATACTGCCATACTACAGTATGGCAGTATATGGGGATTTTGCATACCATTTATTACAATGTGCAGATCGCACATTGTAATAGATAGCCTCGATCATGACAGCCTCGAATCTTTGTGTGATCCAAGGCTGTCATGACAACGGATCGCCGATCCCCGGTGACGTCACGGGGAGCGACGATCGGAGATAAGATGGCGGCGCCCACGCGCCGCGGGCTCTTTAATGCCACTGGCAGCTCTGCCGGCGGCGATCAAAGGGTTAACACCCGATCGCGGGTGCTAGCGACGGGCATTTGCTTCATTATGAAGCAGATGCCCGGTGAGTATGAAGAGGGCTCAGCCCGTGAGCCCTCTTTATATTCTCCCATGCGCAGCAGGACATAAGGGTACATCTTATTCTGCTATGGGGTTAATCTAATTGGCATCCTGAGGAGACCATTACAGTAGAAAGAAGGAGGAGAAATTTGGAGAATTGGTGCAGCATCGGAGAAGTCCTGAGTAAAACTTTTGAATTAAGCTGGAGATTAATCTCAGATCACCGGGGAATCGAAGGGCACAGGTTGGGAGATAGTTTGAGACGAGAGAGGAGAGATATGGGAGTGCAGCATTATGCAGAGCTTTGTGGATGAGGGTTATTAACTTAAACTGTATTCAGAAGGAGAAGGGAAACCAGTGCAGTGACTGAAGTAGACTGGATGCATCCGTGTAGCGTTTGGACTGAAAAACAAGTCTGGCTGCTGCATTAAGAGTAGATTGGAGAGGAGAGAGTTTAGTAACTAATAAGTAGGGAGTAACAATCATCTATATGAGAATGAATCAGAGCAGCAATTTTTTTTTTATAGGTTTCCATTTTAAGAAATAGAACCAGAATTTCCATAACTTTTTTTGCTTCATTTGTATGAACTGCTCAGGAATTATGAAAAACATTATCAAGACTATTTTTGCATCCAAACAAAGTAAAGTCAGACCCAAAAGTACGACCCAAATTGGATAGTGGGCGCAAGACTAAAATCAGTAAAAGCTACTTTTGATCAATTGCATGATGGCATCATCTAGAACCGCTTCAAATTATATTAGGCCCTTTTCCAATGCATGGTGCTAGGTTACCTTTAGGGCAGACATATAAAAGGACAAAGCTTTTGGGCAAAGTTGTATCTGAATATTTTGTCGGATTTCTTCTTTCTCTTTGGAGGACTCTAAAGGTCAAAAAGTGAGCATCAAGTAGTAGACATTGTAGAACATCAGAAAACAGAAAATGTTTTTTTAAAGAGCTGAAGGAGGAAAAACCACCAAAAGGCGTTCCTCCATGTCTTGAATAATTTCTTTATTACTGGGCCGGAGATGGCTTTTATATATTTTACAGGTTAACCACAGCCCGTCAAATTACACAATGGTTAAAGGGCCATGCATTGCCATGATCTGACTTTAGATACAGATATTAAACGTTTTATCACAAGATATTTGCTTTGCCTCTTTGCCTCTACAATTCAACATCTATCACCTTAATTATGCTTTTCCTCAGATTTTTAAATTTCATATTTATTTGCAATGGTTTTTTTTTTGTTTTTTTTAAAGGTTTTTATGGGTCATCCAAAGATTGGTCAATCATCTTGATATTACTGAAAGGTTTCCGACCTGTAAGACATTTTTAACACAACCTTTAAAGGAACTGTCACCAGGGGACTCATTATTTTAAAAAAACCAGGTTGCCAGAAAAAGGGGCCCATCACAATGGGCCAGTGCAAACAAAAAAAATGCCTCGTCTGCTTTGCTAAACATTTTGCATACAATTTTTATATTGTGTATTATGCTTCCCGTGCACCACTGACAAAATCTGGGATAGATAGTCACAGGGGTTGGGCTTTGCTTTGGATGCAATTTCAAAAAGCAAAACAGTTTGTGACTTGTCTGTGTTGTTACTCACTTTCAGTTTCTTAGCCACCACCTTTGTGCTTCCTGTACAGGCTCCTTCCCTCTTCCTCTGTTTTCATCTACCAGGGCTGCTGGAGCTCTTGAAGGAGGCAGGTTGGAAGGAAAACCCAGACTGCGTAGATGTTAAACTTTCTAACCCTTTTTAACCACTTCAATTCGGCCTTTGCAACGTTGTGTTGCAATGTTCTGGAAGGCCTGCTACCAGAAAAAATAAATCGCCAGCAAATTTACGATGAGCCCGGAGGGTGAAGGGGGGTCGGCTGCAGCCTGTTGTCTGTGGTCATCGTCTCCTCCTTCCTCACTCATTCAGCTCCCTCACCCTTTCTGTTTCATGTGCATTGAGCAGGCAGGGGGGAGAAGGAGGTGGACGGTTGTGGAGTTAGAGGAAAGAATGCAAAGAGGAGGAGACACCAGGCACACACAAAACTGGCGCTTCACTTCCACAACCGCTCCCCCCACCCGTTAACTCACCCACATTGCTTTTGGTTGGGGGCCAGGGGTTTATGTGAAATGAAGTTTTATAATGTGACTGAAACACTTAGAAAGCTGACCAAAGGCCTTTTAAAAAAAAAAAAAAAAAAACAAAAAAATAAGGCATTTAACATAGACTATTGGTACAAGTCACCAAGCTAAAATTTACATTTCCGGGGGTGAAAGGTGTGCTTTCTTTTGAAAGAAACATTATGATATAATGGGGCTCATTTACTAAGGGGTCCGAACGGCCAGCAACTTTCGTCGGGTTCCGTTTTTGAACTGAATGGCCCCAGGATTTTTTGGAGGCACGCGATCAAAATTTTGGACGCATCGGTGCCGGCTTGCACGCAACCAGGAAGATCGGGGGGAGTGGCCCGTCGGGAACAACCCGATAGATTGGTGACAAAACTGCGGGAATTTTAAAAAAGTTTTGTGTCGCCAAAATAAGCTTCACATTACACCGGGAAGAAGCAAGTGACACTCCGGCGGAGCCTCAGCGCAAGCAGGCGACCCACATGAGGAAACTTCGATATGCACAAACATTAGTGAACGAAATCACGTCAGAACCACCCGCGGGAATCGGTGACGGACCGAGGTTAAGGTAAATCTGCCCCATGATTAGGCGACACCATTTAATACTCCTCATATCTCTATCCTCATCCACACACAGGAGGACATGAGTTTATAAAACAGGACTCTCCACCAAAAACCTCTCCTTCCGCCACTACTCCATAGTTCACAGCACCTCATCAGTGACCGTCACAATTACTATACAGTTACAGGAGTGTGTGATATTTCCCACTCTTCAGTTTCCTCCTGCTGAGAGGACAGGAAGTCTAGTGGAGTAGTCAGGTGAAGTATTATCACTTCGCCTGCTGCGATTCATAAGGAGAAAATGAAGGTCTGGGATCGCTCTGGTTTATCTACCTATATACATGGGGTAAAGTCATTCTCCCATGGCATTATACCTTTTTAGGAGATAGTAAGCAAAAATATGCGCAATAACGGTTACTAATGCTGAGTGATTAAAGTAAATGGGTGTCCACTGTATGAGTATCTACAAATAGTGATAATAGAATACTGGTTTACATCCTCCCATAGATTATAAAGCAACAAAAAAAAATAGATAAAATTCATAGAAGAAGATCATAAACAGATGATATGCAACATAGAACTTAGAATATCAAGTAGTTAGCACACACGAAAAGAGCGGGAGGGACAAAAACCAAGTACAGACAGTCCCCGGGTGTACGTACAAGGATAGGTCTGTAGGTTTGTTCTTAAGTTGATGAATTTGTAATGTAATCGGAAAACTGTTAATTTTCTGTACCTTCAAGATTGTTTTTTTTTTTTTTGACAATTGGAGTTCAGTTTCAAAAAATTTTTTTGGCTGTTAAAATGGGGACCAACGATTATCAATTTAAAGGCTTCATTTCAGACACCTTAACAGCTGTAAGTGCAGTCTGGGACCTAAAGTAACATCCAGAGAGCTTCACAAGGTTCTCAGGGGGCATTAGGGGTCCATCTTAAACTGTTGGGGTGTCTTCTTTACTTAAGTAGGGGACCCACCTGTACTATACAAAATGAGGAGGTTAACGGCCCAAAAGGCCTGGCGACAAGTCTTCTACATAAATAGCAGCACTGTCCAGGCAACAGACTAATAGGGGGTCATTTATCTTTATCATTTATCTATTTTTTCCCCATGCACTGAGCTTATTTTTTTTTTTGCCCTTGGATTGTTGCACTCATTCGTCTTAGTCGTTTCTGGCTCTTTGTCAGTTACGATTTTAATTTGAGAGTTTATAAGCACACATTTTGAAAAAAAGGGAGAACATTTTTTGCGTAAACTCATACCATTGATTTTCCTATGCATGGTCGGGGACTAGCGTATTTTTGGCGCAATTATCGCAAAGCAATGTTAAATAAGGTGCAAGCACTAGAAACGCAGAAGCAATACGAGGAAAATGGAGGCGCAAAACCGGGAACTGCTACATGGTGAACTTCTGGCAAAACTTGCTGGAAAATGGTGCAAAAAAAAAAAAATTGTGCAAATACCCAAATGCAAAAAATATCACAAAAAAATACCAACAAACAAAAAACACACATGCATAAATCTGCCCTGCAGGACTCTTTAGTCTTGGATGGGTGGGCTTTTCAGTTTCAGTGCAACCATTTTGTTGCCGGTGTTCGACGTTTTTTAACGTTTGTAGCAGGTTTTTCTACTTTGCGGCCTCTAATTTTGTCTCTGGAATTCTCCTGCTTCCAGATGTTTTTGTTGCCTGATTAACATTGATTTGTGCCACAAAAAATTCTTCCGGTTCCAGACCATGGAAAAAGACAAAAATGGTAGGAGTTGGCGCAAATTTTGCCTCAAAAAACTCGCAATAGACAAAGAATTGAGACTACATCTGGGCCCAGTGGTACTAATCTGCTGAATTATCAAAAGGATAATACATTTTGATTGTTTTCATAAATTTGATTACACAAGGATGATTAATGGCTGAACACCAATTATCTGTTTTCTAGGTTTAATTACACAGGAAATACTCCAGATCTTTCACTTGTAGATTTTGTTGAAAAGGGCAACGAACAGAACATAAGAACCATCAAACATCTTTCATTGTATCGTACTCTAAGGGACCTCTATAGAACATACAGTGGTTACAAAGAGGAAGGGAGGATGGTGGGATTCGCCGCCGGTTGTCAAGGAGTGGATCCTGTGTCAAACCCCCAAAGCGGGGTTTTAAATATATTATCCCCACTGTGATAAAAGTCTGATGCCAACCATGGAGATCACAAAATGTCACCCCAAAGTCTGAACTCCGGGTGTTTTTGTATTTACTGTGGCGCACTCTGGACTGGACAAAAAAAACCTTCAACCTAACCCGCCCACAGTAAGTGTTACAGGTAGGATTACACCTCTGTAATCAGTATCCTCCTATGTACTAATAAAATTCAGAAAAGAAAACTAGGGCGGTTTTAAGAGTAGAAATAGAGAAACAGTGATAAACTCCCCCCTATCTTTATATATGTCTGTTGGGTTGTGTATAGGGTGTTGGGGTTGGTGGTATAATGTTGACTAGTCAAGCATTGTTGGTGCTTGACTCCTCCTTATAGATTGCCTGTTTGGGTGCATCTTAACCTTTTTTAATTGTTCTATCTTTTTGTGGTTGTTGATTGCCATATGGTTTATTTATGAATTAAATAAAGAAATTTTTTGTATATTGACCAACATTTATGTGTGTGTATTTCAATGGATTATTTGGCAGGTGTCTTAGCTTTTTGTATATTAGTTTATATGGCTATTATTGGTGTTCATTTTGAGTGTAGTCTTCTGATACATTATTTTCGCCGGCGTTTGTTGTCCGAATCTGTCGGGTGGTCCGGCAATGGCATGCCCAGATTTAATGTCGGCATTGCAAGCCCAGCGCCGATGCGCCACAAAATCCGATCGCTGGAAACCCAGGGGAATTGGAGAAAATGGAAAATTCGGGAAAAAAAACCGATGGAAATTGTGGTCCGTGGAACCCAGTAAATGAAGTCCCTGTTATCCTCCATGTCAAGATTTTTCAACCCAAAAAAGGTTGTTTCTGGCAAAATGGTGAAGAAAAAAAAAATAATCATGAGGAGAATGAAATGATAGTTGAACAAGGATTTTTTTTTGGTTGTAGGGGACTTGGGTGTTTGTATTTTAATACACTGGGGGCCTGTATCCTTATATTTGTATTTTTTATGCTCTCTTTTACTGGTTTCTGGGACACTGGTATTTCTTCTTAGTATTATTTTTTTTAGGTTAAAAAGGATTTGGTTTAAAATTTGTACCAAAAATCTCTCACAAACTTTTAAGCGAGTGATAAATCTATTAAATGAACGCTTTTTCTGGGATTTAGGGGCCACCCCACTTTGGTAGGTAGGATAACGAAATTGAGACGGTTCAGGCCGGGTGATGAAACTACACTGCAAAACCACCAAAAATTTGGGGGTAATGTGGCTTGCCCCTCCATGTGTCTGTGGTCTAAATGTCAACAGGACACATAGAAAGTTACTCGAGTATAGATGGTCTATGAAAAGATGGATGGTTTTTGTTAAAAAACTCTACTGGGGGGCTGTGAAACAGTCTCCAGCGTCTCGGGGGTTTATAGACAAAAATAAAAAAAAGTTTTTTTTTTTTTTTTGTAATTAATTAAAAAAAAAATAAAAAATGATTCTTGTCTATGCATATATTTTTATCTCTCTCAGATCATAATCCAAGTGAATCCCAAAATTGGACAATACTTCATCAGGTAGAAGTATGAAGATCATCCAAAACAAACTCGGAGACAACGGTCTTTCTGTGTCTTGTGCTCTTGATGGACAAGGGAAAATGGGATTTGATGTCCAATGACCATGAATTGGATCCAAGCAAAAGATTGGGGATGGATCACCCTGGATCCTGATGGGGATTTACAGGAGCTTATTAGTCATACAAAAGATTCTACTCAATATGGCAGGCAGTATCCTGTTTACATCAAAAAAAGACCGAACTAATTGAAAAAAACATAATTCACCAAACTTCACCATTTGGGAAAACTATGGCGAACATGATGGATGGTAAGCAGAAAGATCAAGGGGTCGTTTCCGACGGAGTGAGATAGATATGTGTTTATATTCAATTTGTATGTTGGTATAACAAAACCATAAACTTATTCTGACACTATTTTCTAGCAAAAAAAAAAACCTTATCACTTTATAGAGAGTCTATCACTTCCAAAGCTATATGCCGCTTTCACCAACCCCTGTTTTGTAATTAGCTGCATTTGTGACCGCCTTCACTATGCCAACCCTCCCCCCTTTCTAAAATGGTCCGGCACCACCCCAAACTTCTTATCTGTAACTCCATTGCATTCTGACATGTTTGGTCGCATGTGCAGAGTAAGTACAGTAGTTACTTTCTTTGTGTGAAGGGAAACGGTTACCGCTCGATGAATTTTGGTAAATGTTTCTGTATTGTAATTCCACCCTGGCTGTTCTTAAATGATTTCTATCACACCTATCTGTTTCCTGTGAATTTTGTTCTGGTTTACACACAGGTTACTGCGCGTTAGCATTTTTTTTTTTTTTCCTGGCTGAGCGGCCTTTATTGACGTTAGGGAAACCAACCAATTCACTTCTGGACCAGGAACTCTGACATATTATTAAACCACCTGGCTTGGCGGGTTTATTCATGATTTTCTCTCTATTGGAATACTTGACCTTTTTCTGTTTTCGCCCCATCTGTTTTACCTATTAATTCTGTACTGAATTGTTCTCTGGGTCTATCTCAAAATGATTGAATGTCCAACCACTGGAAAACTGTTCAAAAGTACAGAGAATGGAATTCAGGAAGCAGGACAGCTCTGTTTCCTGTTATAGTGGCCAGAAGTTGTCACTACAGATTTAATTCTTTCATCCTGAATTGGCACCTAGCTTGGCTTGGCCACTACAAAGAGGAATGAGGTTTTTTGTGCTTCCATGTTCTGTTTACTGCCCGAATTGACAGTTGATCACTGAAGGTGTCCGCACTTTATTTGATAATTGATAAACATTGTCAGTCATTTCCTTTTTAGCCAGGGAAAAAAAACCATTTACATTGACCACTTTCCTCAATTTCTTACACACTTTTTTTTCTTAGTTTCAGGTTGAGAAGTCCTCCAAAGACTGCTATTTGTCCTGTATGTGGGACTACCCATCATCATCCACTATTCATCCTTATTCATTCTCATATTCCATTTTAATCAGAAAAAAAAAAGAAACTTTGGTGGAAGATAACCCTCCTCCAGCCACTATCCCCAGGCTTGCGTTTCTCCAAAATATGCAACCGTCATTAATAATTTTGCTTTAATTTTGTGATTTCGATTTGAAAAATAAATTAACACCACTAGATAATTTTGAAAAATCCTTTGTATAGACTTTGGTCTAGCTTTAAGCCACACAAAGTTAAACGCACCAAACTAAATAAACAGTGTCTCATACTATAGAAGGTTCTAAATAGGGACCTATACATTGATTTTTAAACTTTTTTTGTGTCAATAGTGTAATTCCTCATTTTTACAGTAGAGGCGCTGCAGGGAAAACACATTTTTCTGCCAAAATTCCGTAGGAAATGGAGCCGATTAGTTTGGGGTTTCCATTCAGTGGGACACCCTTCTGATGGGACCCTGTACCCCTTAGGGTACTGAATCTTTCAAATAGCAATTTTTACATGTGTAATTCAACCAATACATAGTTCCATGCTAAGGGAAATATATGATTAAGCATACTAACACAGCGTCCACACAGCAATTGCGGACAAAATGTCACAAACCGTAGAACCACAGGAATTTTTTATCGGTAATCTGTTCTCATCATGGATTGTAGTGGTGACACTTATAGAAACTGTGACACCACAATCATTAATAAAATGTAAGCACCCCCCCCAAGTAATATATAATGCACCCAAAAAAGTAACAAAGTAAGTAAGTAAAAACACCCTCCATCAATTCCCAAATGAGACCTTCTCCATGTTTCTAGTAAAGATTGGTTTGCAATAAATTTTTACAATTATTTCAAGAGGCATCGCGTTGAGAATCAAGTCCTCAGGATGAGTCGGTCACAGTATGTATGATCAACACTTTATCCATACATTATTTTATATAAAAATTAAGATAGACTGGTGGTACTACCAATGGCATTGAGTCCAAAGGTTACTCCCCTTTTAATAAAAATGTTTTTATCGGCCCCTAACTACTCATTCTGGTACCCTCCATGGTATAATGGGAATGCTTTTCCTTTGACATCCCATATATACCCGGGGACTCTTTTGTCTCCTCCACTTGTACCCTTTCCTCCCTTTCTGAGCCACCCAACCTTATGCCTTCTGTAATAACCTTTATGTCTCCAGTTTTATTGCTCCACCTAATGCAATAATTGTTGTGGCCTTTTCTCTTAGCGTGGGTTGGTTTTTATTTTTGTAGGCTTACCACCCCAAAATTTGGCCCCAATTTCATGGTTCCCAATTCATACCATTACAGTCCAATTGGAAAAAAAAAGGAAGATATGAATTACTACTTCTATCTTGTTCATCCCTCCATTAGGTCTACTCTCTTTCTTCTCCTGATACACACAAGTGAATGTCATCCTTCATCACAACCATCCATGGGGCCACAAGTTAAAGATGGCTATGTTGGCCTCTATGGTAGTTCAGGCCAGTGGGACCCAATCATGGGCCTCAATGGTTATAGGCACAAAGAAGAGACGTGACAGTCAGCACCAACATGACTGTAGGTTGGATTGCTAAGACCAAACAATGCCCATTTTTTTTTATAAACTGTCCTGGAGCCATTTTTAATCTGAATCTGGGTACCAGACATTTTTCACTAATCTAAAGAACCCACATACCTTGACCGTGTCTCGAATAAATCTAAAAATGACTCCATTTGCCTTCTTATTTTTATTAATTTTAAATCTATTACTAATCTCATTATTTTCTATTATATTTTCAGGTTGATTTACTCGCAGTAAAAAATCATGAAACCATACATTTTTCATTCTTTGGCCTATTAAATTAGCGGCAATCATCTTCTCCACAGGCAACAATGACGCACACCTTTTTTATTTTTCCATCACTGTAGCCCATGTATGGAGCTGTTTTTGATGGACCAAACTGTAAACTTTATTAAAATAATATTTCTAAAGTTAAAAAGTTATGAACTTATTTCATGATGGATTTATGTTTTGATTTTTAGGGTGGCAGAGGAGGAGGTTTTAAAAATTAACCGATTGGCAACCGCATACAACAAAAGCACAACATCTCTATGATTTTGTGTTGTTGGGGAACTCTTTGGGGGAATTTATCAGAGCTTGGGCAACCTGAAATCAGGTCTTACACAGCTCTTTAAAGAGGGGACCTGTTCACCTCCAAATAATGGGACAATGGAGATTGATTACTAAAGAAGCAGTCCTAGTGCTAAACCAAACACGCCAGTGTACATTGTTAGGGCATTACGGAAAAACCCCCGATAACACTAACAAAACATTGCCACGATGTACAATAGGAAAGACGGACAGCTATCAAGCGGTCCTGCGTTATTCATGAGGGGACAGTCCGAGGCGCTGCCCTTCCCCAGAAAGCCCCACTCACTCCATAGGGCCGGGGATGCTATGACACAACCAACTTATGCTGTACTGTATTCTTTCAATCATTAAATGAGATGAAAGGTTAACGAGATTTAAAGGAGAATTTTGTCTAGAGGCTCATTAACAATATGGTAGGTGGTGTGGCTACAAGGGACCGTCTCAGGTCACTGGGGTACTATGGGGTCAACCCTATGCCTTTGTTTTTTTAATTTTTAGTAATTTATCCAGTCACATTTTTGCATAGTTTTCGTTTTTTTTTTGTTTTTTTTTTTTCTTTAGGTGGGTGATATGGGTGAGGGAACCCTGTTCATTTTTTTTTTTTTTTTTTTTTAAAGGGAAACCTACACCAAAAATTTTACCTATAAAGTAGATGGGTGGTTAGGTGGATCAATGGGACATGAGGATAGCCCTTTTAAGGGCTAATCCCATGTCCCGCCTTTTTAGTAAACTTTTAAAGCCTGGTATCCTGCCGGGGCTGCAAAGAGCGCGGGGCCTGCTGTTACCTGCGCATGAAAACAGACGGCAGGATTTGTAGGACCACCGGACGGGGCTGCGCACAGTTTTCCTCGTAGCTGCGCGCGAGATGGAAGTAGGGAGGGGAGAAAAAAAAGGAAAAAGGGAAGGGGAAAAAAAAAAAAGGAAAAAAAAAGAGGCTAACGGGGCGTGGAGTATCCGCGCCATGACCTCAGTGCGGATTTTTGGGCTACTCCACGCCCCAGTAGCATGGCATAGAGAAAATTGCATACATAGCTTAATTAAAAAGTGTACTAAATACAAAGGCGGGAGACTAGTAGGTAAGGATTAGCCCTTATAATGGGCCTTCCTTCAGGATAACAACATATAGAGCGTCCACCTACCAACCCGATCTACCTTTATAGGTTAGATTTGTGGTGGTAGGTTCCCTTTAACCCTTTACCAGCAGGCCTTACTGGTAAGGGGGTGTGATACATTCTGGTTGTAAAATTCAAGGGAAGGACAGGTACTTATTTAAATATTGTTGCTGTATTATCGGGTATCCTGATTCCATAAATACCATCGTTTTCCCTTTATTTTTGCACATCGAATAAATTTGTTTGATAATTAAATAAACCAATGTATAACTTTTTAAACATTTACGGAATAAAATATGGAGGTAAAAAATAAAAATTATAAAACAAAATAGTGTTGAATTCTTAGAAAGAAATCCTCTATAGACGGCAGGGTGCAAGCTGTGTCTTATATGAACGTGGAATGCGCGCCATACATTATGGATTCTAAATCCTATTTGTTGACTAAGACGTAAAAGATGCGGCTTATAAAAACAAAATAAATAATATACTAACAGAGAGTGGGAGGAGATCTAATAATCAAAAAACAAGGTGGTGGGATTCTCTCTATTCACCATCCCCAGAAACGTACTTTTCTCTAACAAGATCGGAATCACAACTCTCAATGAACAGCGCTAGGAATCTAGTTCTAGTTATGCTTGGATTCTACAGTTTACAGAAGAAGGGTGTGTTCCATTCTCTGTGAAATGGTCAGACAGGCTCACTCCAAATAAGACACACTTCAGTTTGAAGGGGGGTTTTAGCTCCAGTATGACTGAGCTTTTTGGTGGTGCTGAGTGATGGGACCCAACCACAATATGATCTAAGATGTTCTATTGTTAGTGAGATTTAAAATACACTTAGCCTGGAAAATTTTTACAAATGGCAATTCCTAAGGCTCTACATGTTCATGATGTTTACTGTGCTTACTGCTTGGGGGCTGATATGTTGTAACCTGGGGTGGAGGGGGGAAGAAGGAGGAGGAGCCAGTCCCTTCTTCTATAGAAAGCCGCGGACCAAGATGTGTCATCACAGCACATGACCGGCGTTTGCCATAGACCTCTATGTTGGCCTTGTGATACAGTCATGGGTCCAAAGGGGTCTAAGGGTGAATGTGGATAATGAACATTTAGATGCAAGGGAACTATGAAGAACATGTAATTGAAAAATTCTAATTTTATTTCAGTTTTTACTCTAAATTCTTACATTTTCATAATGTTTTTTTTTTAAGGGCAAACGCAAGGAGTTTGTGTATGGTAGCCTTTGAAATTCATATCCATGGCAATGATAAATTGTAAATAAAAAAATTAGTATAAATAAAATTCTAATAATAAGGGGAATTGAACATTCCCTATTATTGGCTTTAGTTACAACTATCCACATAACAAAAATCTTGGCTCTCATAAGATACCCAATGATACGTAATGATGTTTGCCATCTCTTGAATAGTCCCCACTGAGATCATATCTCCAGAAGGTTAATTTATCCACTAACCATAACTTTTAATTCACCAGAGGAAAGGAAAAATGATGTAATATATAGTCAGATAACAATGAAAACTGATGTAACACTGAGTAACGAGTGAGGATAGTTCTAAGCTTGTTACATGTTATAGCAAAAAACTGACTTCAATAAAGGTACAAAGTTTGAGTAAAAATTTTAGATTTATGGAAGTATTATGGAATTTAGATTTATGGGTTAGATTGTTAGATTTAGGAAGTATTGAAAACTCTGGAAAATTAGGATTTAAGGGCTATATTATATCGGTCCATTTTTTTTAAGGGGATGGGGATTACAGCTAGGCAATCTTAGCACATCTACGCACATGAAGCACATGACAAGGGTGAGAGTAAGAAGAAGAATGTGTAATTGTGGAACAAAGACACATGGGTGGTTAGGGCATGACCACCTATAGTAGCAGAAAGGTTGTGGGGAAACATTTGAGTAATGGCCAAGCCTCTCTAAGACCATATAGACCACTTTTACTATCAAAGGTTCCATCTAAGAGTTGGATTTCACACACATCATCCAACAAAACTAATTTGTGAAGTGAACACTGCAGCAGAACAGTGTTTTTGATGTGGTTAGAATCGCGGTGAAAAGTCCATTGGGGTCACTCCACAACACACAAGTGTTGTATAGATATATTGGTATGGCTTTGATCCCACATCATTTCGTTAGGTTTCCTGAAAGTTATGCCCCCATGATGTTAAGGGGGCTGCCATGCAATGGTATAGCAAAAGATCGGAAGTGTTTTTCTTGTCTCCACTCTTTAAAAACTTTATTAGCATTTTTGGATATTCCCAGCATCCCCTACTGGAAAACTCAATGAAAAAAAAAGTGTCCACACGCCTGCAAGGAGACCTAAGTTGGCAAAGTCAAAAGTATCTCACTCAGCCAAACCAGTTCCCTGCACTGTACTGAAGAGATGCAACCAGGTTGAAACAGCACTGTCTACAGTGTCTATATTGGTTTGGCTTTAGGCTTCCCGAAAGTTAAAGTCAATGTGCTTTCGAAGTCTAGGATGTTGTCTTTACAAGGTGGCTGCTATAAGAGGCATTTATTAATTACTTGTGCCATCCTGGGAAAACTTTTTTTTTCATATTCTCTAGAATAGGACTAGACAGTCTTGACGCTGCACCAGATACATCGAGTTTTATGTTGGGACGATCATAATCGGGCATAGTTTTTAAGACTGTCTAGGTATAATTTGCATCTCTTATAGTTGGCTTAGTTAAGCCAGAAAGATACAAAAGTCGCCCACCTTTCCATAGCCCAGAGGCCCATTTGTGCGTACTAGTTGTAAAGGTGCATGAAAACTGTCTAAAACCCTTGAATAAAGGTCACTCTGACAGTATTTTGGTGTAGATTATGACATAATCTCTCTAAACAGATTTCTAATCTGTATCCCTTTTCCAATGCATGGTGCTAGGTTACCTTTAGGGCAGACATATACAGATTTAGGAATCTGTTTATAAAAGAATTCTGTCATAATCTACACCAAAATACTGTCAGAGTGAAATATTTCAAGGGTTTTAGACAGTTTTCATGCACCTTTACAACTAGTACCACAAATGGGCTCTGGTCTATGAAAAGGGGTGGGACTTTGTAGCTTTCTGGCTTAAACTAAGCCAACTAATAAGAGATGCAAAGTATGCCTAGACAGTCTTAAACTATGCCCGATTGATCGTCCAACATAAAACTCTTGTATCTGGTGCAGCGTAAGACTGTCTAGTAGAGATGAGCGAACATGCTCGTCCGAGCTTGATGCTCGGTCGAGCATTAGGGTACTCGAAACTGCTCGTTACTCGGACGAATACTTCGCCCGCTCGAGAAAATGGCAGCTCCCGCCGTTTTGCTTTTTGGCGGCCAGAAACAGAGCCAATCACAAGCCAGGAGACTCTGCACTCCACCCAGCACGACGTGTAAGGGTACCACGTCATGCTGGGTGGAGTGCAGAGTCTATCATATTGGTGGTGGTCCATCAACTCAGCACCACCAAACTGAGTCACTGGAGCTAAACTCCCATTCAAATGAAGTGGAGCTTATTTGGAGTGACCTGGTCTGACCATTTCACAGAGAATGGAGTAATCCTTTTCTTTTCTCATGGAAATCCAAGCATAACTAACACTAGATATTAGGCTGTTCATTGAGAGTTGTGAGCCAACATTGTAGAGAAAAGATGTTCTAGGGGGGATGGTGAATAGAGAGAATCCCCATCTTGTGTTATTAGTAAGATCTCCCACTCTCTGTTAGTATATTATTTTGTTTTTTGAAGCCTCACCTTTTACTTAGTCAACAATAGGATTTGAACTCCACAATTGCATGGGCGGCAATCATATTCATAGTAAGACACAGGCTTCACTGCCGTCTATGAGAGTATTTTCTCAAAATAATTCAACACTATTTTTTTTAATTTTTTTACCTCCATATCTTTATTCCTGTAAATGTTTAAAAGTTATACTTTTATTTAATTAAAGTAACTTTATTGATGCAAAATAAAGGAAAAAATGTGGTATTTATGGATTCAGGATAACCCAGATAATACAGAAAACAATATTTAAATAAGATTTTACACCAGAATTGTATCACACCAGCAATGCCTGCTGGTAAAGGGTTAAAAGTCCTCCCCATATCACCTAAAAAACAAACGAAAACTATAGCAAAAATGTGACTGGAGAAATTACTATTACAAAAAAATTAAAAAAACAAAGGCATAGGGGGGATCCATAGTACCCAGTGACCTGAGATGTCCTTGTAGCCACCACTACAGGTGGTTAATGAGCCTTTTTTTTCCATCTCTTAACTTTCATCTCATTATGATTGAGGAATACAGGTAACAGCATAGTGTTGTGTTAATAGCATCCGCTGGCCTATGGAGTGAGTGGGGCTTTCTGGAGAAGAGGCAGCGCCTTGGACTGCCTGCTCATGAATACGCAGGACTGCATTGAGAGCTGTCCAGCGTTCCTATTGTACAGCACAGTGGTGTTAGACAGCGTTATCGGAGATTTCCGATAACGCTAGCAGTGTAACACTGCTGTGTTTGTTTTAGCACTAGGAGCTGCTTACCTTAGTAAGCAGCTCCTAGTGCCATTTTCGAGGGTGACAGGTCCTCTTTAAGAACTTGTACACCTGATTTCAGGTGCCCAAGCTCTGATAAATTCCCCCCAAAAGTTCCCCACAACACAATCATAAGGAGGCTGTGCTTTTGTATGGCAGTTGGCCAATCTGAATTAACAAAAGACCCTATGATCACTATAGGAGTCTTCCAGATCTGTGGTGAGCTACTGTATTATGGCTGTAAATGTGTTTATAATTAAAATTATCTTGACTCTCAGTGTAACATAACCCTTGGAAATTGATTCTCTCATGCTCTCCACCCCAAGTACAGTAGGTCAGTTCATCTATCAATGCTGTACAGCCAGTGTCGGATTGGCATGTGTTGGGCCTACCAGAAGCGGTGATCTTGAGGGCCCAACCTTCAACAATAAATTACCATAAAAAAAACATATCATGTAGGATGTATCATCAAAAAGATCTAATAATCTATCATATCAGAATTGTCCTATATAAAATAGATCATAATATCCAGTGATTACTCCATTCACTTCTAAATGAAGATCTTTAGGGCCCATTATAAAGTGTTAGAACCTAGGGCGCACCAGAGGATTCTCTGATGCTCTGGTGGGCCAGTCCGACACTGTGTACAGCAAAAGCCTTCATTCCATGGACCATCTAGCCCAGCCAGATGTATTCTGGAAGTAAAGAAATAATAACAACAAAAAACTCTCCAAAATTAAGTAACAGTAATTTCTTAAGTTCAATCAAAAACATTACCAGGCCAATTTAGTCTCACCATCAGGACAATATAACATCAATTGGGGTTACACTGGCCAACTAAACAACTAGAGGACCATCTGGTGGGACCAAGTTGTAACAAACTGATGGACAATAAACCACCAATCCGGGTTGGACTGACACACAAAAGAACCAAAGCATAATCTGGAAGGACCAAGCTGTAACACAGAATGGGGAGAGGCAACTATGATCAATATCCTAGGTGTTGATAGAAGATGGCCCTCATATTAATTTCTTCCAGGTTGTAATCTCCTGTTTAAGAGACTAGTACTGATCCTTAATTTCTGTGTTCCCATATTGTCAACGATAATATAAAATAAACAGATGGCAGCTTCAACTCACAGTGAAAATTTTATACTGTAAAAATTAAAGTAGGCCTAGAAAAAAAACATGTATTACCACAACGGTAATGATCTCTAAAATAAAATGAATGTTATTTTTACCTCCTCTGCCACCCTAAAAATCAACAAAATCAGTCATGAAATAAGTCATAATATTATTTAATAAAGTTTACGGATTGTCCATCAAAAACAAGCTCATACATGGCTACGGTGATGGAAAAATAAAAAAGGTGCGTCATTTGTGTGGAGAAGAGGATTTGCAGCTAAGTTTGATGGCCAAGAAATGAAAAATGATGGTTCATGATTTGACTGCTGAGTAAATCACCTGAAATATAATAGAAATATGAGATTATTAAGAGATTTAATAAAAATAAGAGGCAAATGGAGTCATTTTAGATTATTCGACACGTGCAGTATAGTGGGTTCTTTAGATTCAGTGAAAAATGTCTGGAGGCCCAGATCAGATTAAAAATGGTTCCCACACAGCCTTCCACTGCCTCAGGACTGCCTCTACATGGGTACGTGAGACAAACTTTTTTTAGTTTTTTCTCTTTACCGATACAATATATCTATACAACACTTGTGTGTTGTGGAGTGACCCCAATGGACTTTTTACCGCGATTCTAACCACAAAAACACTTATGTCCTGCTGCAGTGCTCACTTCCCAAACTAGTTTTGTTGGATGATATGTGTGAAATCCAACCTTAGATGGAACCTTTGATAGTAAAAGTGGTCTGTATGGTCTTAGAGGCTTGGCCCTTACTCAATGTTTCCCACAACCTTTCTGCTACTATAGGTGGTCATGCCCTACCACCCATGTGTCTGTCACTAAATTACACATCTTCTTCTACTCTCCCTTGTCATGTGCTTCATGTGCTAGATGCCAGTGAAATCCCCCTTAAATGGACCTATATAATATAGCCCTTACATCCTGATTTACCAGAGGTTCAATACTTCCTAAATCTAAAACTCCATAAATCTAAATTCCATAAAACTTACTCAAACTCTGTACCTTTATTAAGATCAGTTTTGCTATAACATGTAAACCTTGTAAGCTTAGAACTATCCATCACTCGTTACTCAATGTTACATCAGTTCATTGTATCTACTATATTAATTACATCATTTTCTTTCCTATGGTGAATTAGAAGTTATGGTTAGTGGAATAAATTAACCTTCTGGGAGATCAGGTTCTCAGTGGACTATTCAGAGACGGCAAACATCATTACTGTATATTGGGATCTTAATGAGAGCCAAGATTTGTTATGTGGATTAGTTGTAACTAATAGCCAATAATAGGGAATGTTCAATTCCCCTTATTATTAGTTTTATTTATATATTTTTTTTTTACAATTTATCATTGCCAGTGATATGAATACAAAGAAATACCAACAATAAACTTTGCCCGTTAAAAAATTTATGAAAATGTAAGATTTAGAGTAAAATGAAATAAAATTAGAATTTTCATTACATGTTCTTCATAAGTCATTGCATTCTAATGTACATTATCACATTCACCATTAGACCCCTTGGACATGACTGTATCAAGGCCAACATAGAGGTCTATGGCAGCCGGTCATGGTGCGGTGAGTACACAGTCTGGTCCGGCTTTCTATAGAAAGGGGAGGGGTGTGGGGGACTGGCTCCTCCTCCTTCTTCCCCCCTCACCCAGGTTACAGCCCCAAGGCAAGTAAACAGTCATGAACATGAGGCCTTAGAATGGCCATTTGTAAAATTTTCCAGGCTAAGTCTATTGATAATATCACCTAACAATAGAACATCTATATCATATTGGTGGTGGTCCATCAACTCAGCACCACCAAACTGAGTCATTGCACCTAACCTACCATTCAAATGAAGTGGAGCTTATTTGGAGTGACCTGATCTGACCATTTCACAGAGAATGGAGTAATCCATTTCTTTACTCATGGAAATCCAAGCATAACAAAGACTAGATATTAGGCTGTTCATTGAGAGTTGTGAGCCAACATTTTAGAGAAAAGATGTTCTAGGGGGGATGCTAAATAGAGAGAATCCCCTCCTTGTGTTATTAGTAGGATCTCCCACTCTCTGTTAGTATATTATTTTGTTTTGTTTTTTGAAGTCTCATCTTTTACATAGTCAGCAATAGGATTTGAACTCCACAATTGTATGGGCGCCAATCACGTTCATAGTAAGACACAGGCTGCACTGCCGTCTATAAGAGGATTTTCTCTAAAGAATTCAACACTATTTTGTTTTATTTTTTACCTCCATATCTTTATTCCTGTAAATGTTTAAAAGTTATACATTTATTTAATTAAAGCAAATTTATTGATGCAAAATAAAGGGAAAACGTGGTATTTATGGAATCAGGATAACCCAGATAATACAGCAAACAATATTTAAATAAGACCTGTCTTCTGAATTTGACACCAGAATTGTATCACACCAGTAATGCCTGCTGGTAAAGGGTTAAAGGGAACCTACCACCACAAATCTACCTATAAAGGTAGATTGGGTGATAGGTGGATCAATGGGACGTGAGGATAGCCCATTTAAGGGCTAATCCTTACCTCCCCGCACTTTTTTAGTAACTTTTATTAGCCTTGTATGCAAATTTTCTTATGCAGCTACTGGGGCGTAGAGTAGCCGCATCTGAGGTTACATGGCGCAGATACTCCACGCCCCGTTAGCCTCTTTTCCCCTCCTACTTACCATCTTCGGCGCGCAGCTACGAGGAACTGCGCACCCTCGTCCTACAATCCTGCCGTCTGTTCATGCGCAGAACAGCAGGCCCGCGCCTGTGCAGCCCCGGCAGGATACCAGGCTAATAAAAGTTACTAAAAAAGTGCGGGGACATGGGGATTAGCCCTTAAAAGGGCTATCCTCATGTCCCATTGATCCACCTACCACCCGATCTACCTTTATAGGTAGATTTATGGTGGTAGGTTCCCTTTAAAGGTCCTCCCCATATCACCTAAAAAAACAAACGAAAACTATGGCAAAAATGTGACTGGATAAATTACTAAAAATTAAAAAAACAAAGGCATAGGGGTGACCCATAGTACCCAGTGACCTGAGACGTCCTTGTAGCCACCACTACACATGGTTAATGAGCCTCTAGACAAATCTCTTAACTTTCATCTCATTATGATTGAAGAATACAGGTAACAGCATAGTGTTGTGTTAATAGCATCCACCGGCCTATGGAGTGAGTGGGGCTTTCTGGGGAAGAGGCAGCGCCTCGGACTGTCCCCTCATGAATACGCAGGACCGCATTGAGAGCTGTCCAGCTTTCCTATTGTACATCGTGGCAATGTTTGTTAGTGTTATCGGAGGGTTCCGATAATGCTAACAGTGTAACACTGCTGTGTTTGTTTTAGCACTAGGAGCTGCTTCCTTTAGTAAGCAGCTCCTAGTGCCATTTTTGAGGGTGACAGGTCCTCTTTAAGAGCTTGTACACCTGATTTCAGGTGCCCAAGCTCTGATAAATTCCCCCAAAGAGTTCCCCACAACACAATCATAAGGAGGTTGTGCTTTTGTATAGCGGTTGGCCAATCTGTTATTTTTACCTCCTCTGCCACCCTAAAAATCAACAAAATCAGTCATGAAATAAGTCATACTTTAGAATATTATTTAATAAAGTTTACAGTTTGTCCATCAAAAACAAGCTCATACATGGCTACAGTGATGGAAAAATAAAAAAGGTGCGTCATTTGCGTGGAGAAGAGGAATTGCAGCTAAGTTTAATGGCCAAGAAATGAAAAATGATGGTTCATGATTTGACTGCTGAGTAAATCACCTGAAATATAATAGAAATATGAGATTATTAAGAGATTTAATAAAAATAAGAGGCAAATGGAGTCATTTTAGATTATTCGACACGTGCAGTATGGTGGGTTCTTTAGATTCAGTGAAAAATGTCTGGAGGCCCAGATCAGATTAAAAATGGTTTAGATGACAGTGATGGCAATTGTTGGCCTTAGCAACCAACCTGCAGTCATGTTGGTCCTGAATGTCATCTCTCTATGTGCCTATAACCAGTGAAGCCATGTGGTCCACTGGCTGAATTACCATAGAGGCAAACATAGCATCTACTTTGGGCCCCATGGAGTGGTGGATGAGGATGACATCATTGTGTATCAGAGAAGAAGAGAGTAGACCTATGGCAGGTGAACAAGATAGAGTAGTATCATATCTTCCTTTTCCAATTGGACTGTAATGGTGGGATTGGGACAAGAAAAGTGGGCAAAACTTTGGTGGGTAAGCTACAAAAAAGAAAACCCAAGCAAAGAGAAAAGGCCACAAAAATTGTTGCATTAGGTGGAGCAATAAAACTGGAGACATAAGGTATAAGGTGGGTCGGCTACAGAAAGGGAGGAAAAGGGGGTACAAAGTGGGAGTAGACAACAGAGCTGGGGTATTATGGATGTCAAAGGAAAGCATCCATTATACCACGAGGGCACTATAATGAGTAGTTAGGGCTATGAAAACATTTTAATTAAAAAAGGGGAATAACCTTGGACATCAGGCCATTGTAGTACCACCTCTATCTTAATATTATATAAAAATATATGGATAAAGTGTTCTCATACATACTTACCGACTCATCCTGAGGACTTGATCTCACGCGATGCTCTGAAATAATGGAAAACATTTATGCAACCAAATCTTTACTAGAATACATGGAGGAAGGTCTCATTTTGAATGATGGAGGGTGTTTACTTTGGGGTGGCATTATATATTACTTGGGGGGGGGGCTTACATTTTATTATGATTGTGGTGTCACAGTTCTATAAGTATCACCACTACATGCATGATGAGAACAGATTTACCGATAAAAGTTCCTGTGGTTGTCACTGCTATTGTGACATTTTGGCTCTAATTGCTATGTGGACACTGTGTTAGTCCACTAAACAGATATTTCCCTTAGCATGGAACCTAATGTATTGGTGAATTACACAAAAATTGCTATTTGGAAAGATTCAGTACCCTTAAGTCCATCAGAGGGTGTCCCACTGATGAACCACAATAATCGGCTCCATTTCCTACAGGAATTTGGCAGAAAATGTTTCCCTGCAGTGCCTCTACTGTAAAAATGAGGAATTACACTATTGACACAAAAAAAGGTTTAAAAATCAAATGTACAGTCCTACACAATCCTCTAGAATATGAGACACTGTTTATAGTTGGTGCTTTACCTTTTGTGGCTTAGACAAAGCCTATAGAAAGGATTTTTCAAAATTATCTAGGGGTGTTAATTATTTTCAAATCAGAATCACAAATTAAAGAAAATTATATGACGGTTGCATATTTGGAGAACGCACCCTGGGGAGTAGTGGCTGGAGGAGGGGTATCTTTCACCAAAGTTCTTTTTCTGATTAAAATGATAATGAGATGAATAAGGATGATAGTGATGATGATTGGTAGTCCCACATACAGGACAATATAGCAGTCTTTGGAGGACTTCTCACCTGAAACTAAGAAAAAAGTGTGTAAGAAATTGAGGAAAGTGGTCAATGTAAATGTTTTTTCCTGGCTAAAGGGAATGATGACATGTTATCATTATCAAATAAGTGCGGACACCTCAGTGATCAACTGTCAATGGGCAGTAAACAGGACAGGAAGCGCAAAACCTCATTCTCTTTGTAGTGGCCAAGCCAAGCTCAGGTGCCATTAAGGTATGAAAGATGATCTGTAGTGACACTGTCTGGCCACTACACAGGAAACGGAGCTGTCTGCTTCCTGATCCATTCTCTGTACTTTGGAACAGTTTCCAGGTGTTGGACACTCATCAATTTGAGATAGAACCAAGAGAACAATGCAGTACAGAATATATAGGTAAAACAGATGGTCAGAAAACAGAAAAAGAGTCAAGTATTCCAATATAGAGAAATCATGATAAACACCAGCAAGGTGGTTAATAATATGTCAGAGTCCTGGTCCAGAAGGTGATTGGATTGGTTCCCTAACGTCAAGAAAAGGCAGCTCAGCAGGAAAAAAAATGCTAACCGAAGTTAACTGTGTGTAAACCAGAACAAAATCAACAGGAAACAGATAGGTGTGATAGAAATCAATTTAGACAGCCAGGGGTGGAATTACAGAAATTACATCAGCGGTACCGTCCACTCACACAAAGAAAAGTACTGCACATGCGACAAACATGTCAGAAGGCATGGAGTACAGATAGAAGGTTTGGGTTGTGCCGGACCATTATAGAAGGGGGGAGGGTTGGCATAGTGATGCTAGGTCAATGCATCTATTACACAGGGGTTGGTGAAAGCTGCATATAGCTTGGGAAGGTGATAGACTCTCTATAAAGGATAAGGTTTGCTAGAAATAAGTGTCATGATAAGTTTATGGTTTTGTATACCAAACATACCAATTGAATATAAACACATATCTATCTCTCGGAACGACCCCTGATCTTCTGCTTACCATCAATCATGTTCGCCATAGTTCCCAATGTGAAGTTTGAGTGAATTATTTCATTAGTTCTGGTCTTTTTGATGTAACAGGATACTGCTGCATATTGAGTAGATCTTTGTATGACTAATAAGCTCTGTAAACTCCCATCAGGATCCAGAGTGATCCATCCATCTTGCTTGGTATCATTCATGGTCCATTGAATCAAATCCCATTCTTTTGTCCAGTCAAGAGCAACACACAGAAAGACAGTTGTCTCCGAGTTGTTTGGATGATCTTCTACTGATGAAAGTATTGTCAATTTTGGATTCATTGGATTATGATCTGAGAGAGATAAAAATATATTCAGAAACAAGAAAATAATTTTTTACAAAAAAAACTTTTTTATTTTGCTCTACCCCCGGAGACGCTGGAGACTGTTCATCAGCCCCCAGTAGAGTTTGTAACAAAATCATCATCTTTCATAGACCATCTATACTCGTAGTAACTTTCTATGTGTCCTTGTGGACATTAGACCACAGACACAATGAGGGGCAAGCACATTACCCAAAAATGTTGGTGTTTGGCAGCAGTTTCACCAGCTGTGACATTCTCATTCGTTATCTACCAAAGTGGGGTGGCTAATTCCCAGAGCGTTCATATATAGATTTATCACTCGCTTAAAAGTTTGTGAAAAGATTTTGCACAAATTTTAACCAAATCCTTTTACCTAAAAAAATAATACTAGGAAAATACCAGTGTCCAGAAACCAGTAAAGAGAGCAGAAAAAAAGACAATATAAGGATACAGGCCCCCAGTGTATTAAACACCCAAGTCCCCCTACAACCAAAAAAAAATCTTGTCAACTATCATTTCATTCTCCTCATGGATATTTTTTTTTCTTCCATTTGCCAGAAACAACCTTTTTGGGTATGAAAAATCTGTACATGGAGTGAGACATGGGGACTCATTTACTAAGGGTCCACGGACCACAATTCCATCGGGTTTCCCGAATATTTCCATTTTGCTCCAAATTCCCCTGGGTTTCCAGCGATCGGATTGTGGCGCATCGGCGCTGGCTTGCATGCGACATAAATCAGGGGGCATGCCATCGGACAACCCGACAGATTCGGACAAACCGCGAAATATGTATAGAAGACTAGCACTCAAATATGACACCATATAAACTAATATACAAAAAGCTAAGACACCTGCAAATAATCCATTGAAATACACAAACAGACATGTGTCATATAGCAAAAAAAATTCTTTATTAATTCATAAATAAACATATGGACAAACCATCACCACAAAAAGATAGAACCAATTTTAAAAAAAGGGTAACATGTACCCAACATGCAATCAAAAGGAGACTAAAGCCCCCAATAATGCTTGACTAGTCACCGTATACAACCCCACACCCTATACACAACCCAATATAGTAGACATATATAAAAATAGGGGGGGAGTTTATCACTGTTTCTACGCTAGTTTTCTGAATTTTATAGATACATAGAAGGATAATAGACTGACAGAGGTGTAATCTTACCGGTAACAATTAAGGTGCGGGTTAGGTGAAAGGTTTGGTCCAGTCCAGATTGCGCACAGTAATACACCCCGGAGTCAGACTTGGTGACATTTGTGATCTCCATGGTTGTCACAGATTTATCACAGTGGATAATATATTTACCGCTTGGCGTATGACATCCACTCCGTGACACCGCTGCTAATCCACCATCCTCCTTCTCTTTGTACCACTGTGTGTTATCAAAGGTCTTAACAGTGTTACATGAGATGTTGATGTTCTTGCCCTTTTCAACAAAATCTACATGTGAAAGATCTGGGATATTTCCATGTGTAATTAAACCTGGAAGAACAGATATTGTGTCAGCAATTAATCATCTTGTAATCAATGAACCAATCAAAATGTATCCCTTTGATCAGCAGATTAGTAACAATGGGCCAGATGTAGTCTCAAGTCTTTGTCATATGCGAGTTTTTGAAGGCAAATTTTGCCAACTCCTACCATTGTCTTTCCATGGTCGGGACCGGAGAATTTTTGTGGCACAAATCAATGTTAAATCAGGCACAAAAACATCTGGAAGCAGGAGAAATACAGAGACAAATTAGGCGCAAAGTAGAAAACTGCTACACGGCGAACTCCGGCACAAAAATTGTGCAACTGAAAAGCACCCATCAGACTAAGAGTCTGCAGGGCAGATTTATGATGTGTGTTTTTTTGGTTGTATTTTTGTGATATTTTTGCATTTGGGTATTTGCACAATTTTTTGCACCATTTTCCAGCAGTTTGCCAGAGTTCACCATGTAGCAGTTCCCTGGTTTGCGCCTCATTTGTCTTCGTATTGCTTCTGCTTCTAGATGCTTGCACCTTATTTAACATTGATTTGCGATAATTGCGCCAAAATACGCTAGTCCCGACCATGCATAGGAAAATCAATGGTATGAGTTACGCAAAAATGTTCTCCTTTTTTCAAAATGTGTGCCTTATAACTCTCAAATAAAATCTGTAACTGACAAAGAGCCAGAACGACTAAGACGAATGAGGTGCAAACAATCCAAGGGCAAAAAAAATAAGCTCAGGGAATGGGGAAAAATAGATAAATGATAAAGATAAATGACCCCCTATTAGTCTGTGCCTGAAGTGCTGCTATTTATGTAGAAGACTTGTCGCCAAGCCCTTTGGGGCCGTTAACTCATTTGTATAGTACAGGTGGTCCCCTACTTAAGGACACCCAACAGTTAAAGATGGACCCCTATGCCCCCTGAGACCTTTGGTGAAGCTCTCTGGATGTTACTTTAGTCCCAGACTGCAATTATCAGCTGTAAGGTGTCTGAAATGAAGCTTTATTGATAATCGTTGGTCCCATTACAGCAAAAAAATTTTGAAACTCCAATTGTCAAAAAAAAAACAATTTTGAAGGTACAGAAAAATATACAGTTTCGATTTACATACAAATTCAACTTAAGAACAAACCTACAGAACCTATCTTGTACGTAACCCGGGGACTGTCTGTACTTGGTTTTCTCTTCGTGTGTGCTACTTGATATTCTATTTTCATATCTATCTGTTTATGTATCTTCTATGAATTTATCTATTTTTTTGCTTTTATCTATGGAGGATGTAAACAAGTATTTTCTATTACAATATTTGTAGAATGACTCCATACAGTGGACACCACATTTACTTTATCACATCATCATTTACCGTATGCGCATATTATTTCTACTATATACTAGAAGTAATGCCATGGGAGAATGACTTACCTTGTATATAGGTAGATAAGACCAGAGCGATCCAGACCTTCATGTTCTCCTGTATGATAGCAGCAGGCGAGTGATACTCACTGACTACTCACTAGACTTCCTGTCCTCTCAGCAGGAGGAAACCTGAAGAGTGTAGAAGATATCACACACTGTACTGTATAGTAATGTGACGGTCACTGATGAGGTGCGGTGACTATGAAGTAGTGCGGAAGGAGAGGTTTTTGGGTGGAGAGTCCTGTTTAACTATGTCTCCTGTAGGTGGATTGAGGATAGAGATATAGGAGTATGAATGGATGTCGCTAAATCATTGGGGCAGATTTACTTACTCGGTCCCGTCACGATCCCGCGGTGTCTGACGTGGATTCGGGTTCACTAATGTTGTGCATCCGAGTTCCTGCATGTGTCGCTGCTGCGCTGAGGTCCGCCGGAGTTCACTTGCTTCTTCCCGGTGTATGTGAATGCTTGATTTTGCGACACAAAATCTTTTTTAAATTCCGCAGTTTGTCCCAATCTATCGGGTTGTCCGACGGCCACTCCCCCCGATTTCTGTTGCGTGCAAGCCGGCACCGATGCGCCAAAATTTGATCGCGTGCGCCAAAATCCTGGGGCAATTCAGTGCAAAACGGAAACCCGACGAAAGTGCTGCGTTCGGACCCTTAGTAAATGAGCCCCATTATATCATAATGTTCTTAAAGCACACCTTTCACCCGGAATGTAAATTTTAGCTGGTGACTTGTACCAATAGTCTATGTAATGCTGATTTTTTTTTTTTTTTTTAAAAGCCTTTGTCAGCTTTCTAAGTGTTTTCAGTACATTATAAAACTTCATTTCACATAAACTGGCCCCCAACCAAAAGCATGTGGTGAGTTACGGGTGGGGGGAGCGGTTGTGGAAGTGAAGCTGCAGTTTGTGTGTGCCTGTGTCTCCTCTTGCATTCTTCCTCTACTCCACACCGTCCACCTCTCCCCCCTGCCTGCTCAATGCACATGACAGAAAGGGTGAGGGAGCTGAATGAGTGAGGGAGAGAGGAGACTGAGACACAGACACAGGCTGCAGCTGACCCCCTTCTCCGGGCTCATCGTAAATTGCTGGCGGATTAGTTCTGGTACAGGGGCCTTCCAAAGAACATTGCAACAACGTTGCAAAGGCCTAATGGGAGGTGGTAAAAAGGGTAGAGTTTAACTCTAAGCAGTCTGGGTTCCTCCACCTGCTCCTTCACAGAGCTCACAGCCTGGTAAGATGAAAACAGAGGGAGAGGGAGGAGCTGTACAGGAGCACAAAGGTGGTGGCTAAGAACTGAGAAGTGAGTAACACAGACAAGTCACATGTTGCTTTTTGAAATGCATCCAAAGCAAAGCCCAACCCCTGTGACTATCCCAGGATTTTGTCAGGGTGCAAGGGAAGTCATAATACACAATTATATTGTAATGCAAATGCTTAGAAAAGGCAGAGAGGCATTTTTGCACTGCCCATGTGATGGGCTTCTGCAACCTGTTTTTAATGAAAATGAGGTCCCTGGTGACAGGTTCCCTTTAAAGGTGTGTTAAAATGTACTACAGGTCGGAAACCTTCAGTAATATCAAGATGATTGACCATCTTTGGATGACCCATAAAAACCTTTAAAAAAAACAAAACCAATTGCAAATATGAAATTTAAAAATCTGAGGAAAAGCATAATTAGAGGTGATAGATTTGAATTGTAAGAGGCAGCAAAATATCTTGAGAAAACGTTAATATCTGTATCTAAAGTCAGATCATGGCCTTTAACCATTGTGTATTTGACGGGGCTGTGGTTAACATGTAAAAATATATAAAGCATCTCGGCCAGTAATAAAGATTATTCAAGACATGGAGGACGCTTTGTGGTTTCCTTCACCTCTTAAAAAAACATTTCTGTTTTGCTGAATGTCTACAATGCTACTTGATGCTCACTTTGACCTTTAGAGTCTCAAGAGAAGAAGAAAATCCGACAAAATATTCAGATTACCAAAATTTTGCCAAAAGGCTTTGTCTTTCATTATCCTTCTTCTCTGCTTAATCTCTACTGTTCCTGTTCCTCAATTTTTTAAAGAAGATAAGAACAGATGTAGCTTTGACACTTTTTGTTCCATGTTAGTTTGCAGAAGTCTATGGTCAGAGGTGTCACATCCTGTCAGAAGTTGAGTGGAAAAAACATCTTGAATTCTAAACAGCAAAAATTCAAGAATAGAAATCAAAGCCAATAAGCCATATAAGTGGTGGGGTCCTGGGTTCAAGAGTTTGTATGTTCTCTCCATGTTTGTGTCGGTTTCCTCCGGGTCCTCCGGTTTCCTCCAACACTTCAAAACATACTGGTAGGTTGATTAGATTGTGTGCCCCATTGGGAACAGGGACTGATTTTGCAAGCACAGTTCCATGTCAAACATCCAAAATGACATAGTAGCCCTTCTAGTACATCATCTAGGACATATAATGAATGGGATATAAAGAAAACAGGTTAGATTTCACCAGTCTTCAAATGGAAGTCTCATGGGTTCCAGGGATCCAAGTAAGGGAATGCCTGTCCCTCCATGTTAATAATCTCAATCCTATCCCGTTGTTAGTTGCTCCCAGCCCTTACAAGGGTGGCCCCAAAACTGTCCCTATAGATAACTATTATGCCCTATCTCTGAAAAATATTATTATTTTCTACGTGTGTCATGCACAATTATATGCACTCATCAGGGGAAACAAGAAAAGTTGAAACACAGCACTCATCTGAAACTTAGCCTACAGACTGGTGGCGAAGGGTTAAACTAACTTCTATTGAAGCTGGCATTGGGCTGCGATTAAATCCTCAGGGAATGAGCAGTGGCTCGTCTATTCCTAGACATGTCAGCCTGGTCACAAGGTACAAAAAATGGCACCGGTGTCGGCTTTAGTGCGCACGCACCAGAAATAGCAGTTCCGGCTATCTCACTAACCTCCTAGAAGCCAATCGAGCGGCTTAGTGGCATTCGTGTCAGGTTATGGGAGGAGTCTGCAACTAGGGGTGTGGTAGGAAAAACACTCTCAGCCCTACTCTTGATCTTCATTGGATAAAGATTCAATTCGTCATAAGGTGGGCGGGGGAAAGGAACAAAACCTCTTAAACAGCTGGCTCCATATCCGAAGTACATTATGTTCTACATACATTTAAAATCATTGGGAGTTGTTGTACTCTTTTATTAAAATACCAATGATCGCTAGCCCAAAGAGGTCTGTGAGGTCAATTTTTTTGTTTATAGGCAAAGGCTTTTGAATACAGGCAATAAATCATAATAAAAAACATGTGGGCTTATTAGAAGACACAAATACTTGGCTATCATAGGTAAGTATCTTAGATTAAGATGATGATAAAGTGGTGACGATGAAACCCCATAGAGCCATAACGTATGATGACAACTCTAAAGAAAACAGGCACAATTCAGGATTTCATTAATGTCATTGGTGGCCATCGTATCCAGCAGGAAAATCTACTTTGTTTCCCGTTGTAGGATTATTTTGACCCAGTTGTCTCCCGTACTGCTTCAATCCTATGGATTTTATTCATATCCCATTATGAACCAGGTTTATGTGGCGGGCTAGGGGTGTATCCCTCTCATGGGTAATATCATTCAGATGTGCTCCTTTCCACTTCCTAAATTCACAGATGGTCTTCCCTATATATTCAATTTTGCATTCACAAACTGCTCTATAGACCATCCCTTCCGCTCTACAGATAATAAACTGTTTTATTTTGCAAGAGGTGCCTGTAACAGTAGATGTGAAAGATTTGCATCTTTATATATACGGACAGGCGATGCAACCACTACAGGTAAAACTTCCAGTTATTTTTGTTGTTCTGCCAAGCCCAGTAGCATCTTGGTGCTGATTGAAATGACTGTGGACCAGTCTGTTTTTCAATGAGCGTCCCTTTCTGTATGTTACTGTTGGGTGGTTCCTCACCACTTCTTTTATATCCAGGTCCATCAGCAGGATGTCCCGGTATTTTCTAACACCCGTTTTGCATCCTTTGCCCCGTTATCAAAGGTATCAATGAGTCTGATCTTTTTATCCTCTCTAGTTGTAGCTTGTTTTTTGAGGAGATCATTGCAATCTTTTTGAAGTGCATCTTGAAAAGCTGCTTTTAGTATTTTTTCAGGGTACACCTTGTCTTAAAATCTGAGGCGCAAGTCCTTTGCCTGCTTAAGGAAAATATCAATTTCTTTTTCAGTGCAGATACTGTCCCTTGGGGATCCCTTGCTTCAGGGGAACTGGATGGCTGCTTTCCCACCTCAACAACATATTTATAGAGGTGGCGTTCCAAAAATGGAGCGAATTAATGGTAGTCTATAAATAAATAATAATAGTAACGGAGCGCTGTGTGTTAACACACAGTAGCTAACACACAGAGATCTGTTATTATTATTATTTATTTATAGAGCACCATTAATTCATCACATCCGGTTCTTCTCTGAGACGACTTTTATTACATGTGTTTAACCTTCATGGCTCAAAAACTGGGATGATGATCAACTTTGAAATGTTGTAACTTGGACCTGACGAAGGGAACCAGGTAAAGTTGACATAACTGGTGAAACATTTGTGTTTTAAGCTTTTATGGATTGCAATTTTATCAGATAACTATTAAAGTTTAAGTTTTATTGGAGGTGGCATCTTGCTATTTGCCCAACGCCTTTTACTTTAATAAAAGACATCATCGAACAGCGCGTCTATCATACCTGGACTTTTCACCCTACCAATTCTTCACATAATCACAAAATAATCTAACATGGAAGCACTGGCATTTGTCCCCCATAATGGCTATGAATTAGCCCCCATTTTGCCATCTAGCTCACAGCCCTAAAAATATGGTCATGTGCATGAGGGCTTAGAGTGTATTTGTAAATTTGGATCAATCCACTAGAGGCACTAGCAGTGGTCAAAGGCTGTGGTATAAAAAGTGGCCAAGCAGCAGACAACCCTCAAAGAAGTAGAGAATGACTGAAATATCTCATAGTCTATTAATTTTATGGTCACTGAAGGCTAAACCTGGAGGAGATTTCACAGAATTGCTTAGAGATACCCACTAAGCCAACTTCAGTGCCAAAGAAAAAGATTGGCTACAGTACCATTTCAAATACTGACATATAAATAAAGATGAAACATAAAAAGATACGTACAAATTTATTACATGTCACGGGAATTCTATCTATAAACATAACTTTCTAATTACCATTATGGTTTAAAAAGCACAACAAAGAATGTGGCATCCAAAAAGATGATGAAAGAAAGACCCAACTAACTTTTTACATATGGGAATAAAACCATTCACATATTTACATGACACACTTAGGGGAAAGCTATCAGAAGAAATTGAAATAATTAACCACCACCTGTATGGTTAAAGATTAAAACCTAGATCAAGTTTCTTTCATGGTCTGGCATGGTGCCATCATCTCGATAATCTACTTTGAAGTAACATGTAGACTGGTTGCAAAAAGTCACTGAATTCAAGGTTTCCTCACCTCAGAACACAGACTTCTCGCGATTTGGCTATCCTGATTATTCTGAGGATGATAGAGCTTCACTTGACTGAGCTAGTAAAAAAAAAGCTAGCATAACATTGAAATAGTCAACATGGATTGCGGATGGTCCATAACTTAATGTGGTCTGAGCTTTGGTTTTGGCTTTGCTCTTCAGCCACCTGATGTTCCCAGACAGAATTTTACACACTACAATATTACCCCCTTATAATAAAGATGTACTAAAATTTTTATATTTACCTCATTCCCTGGATCCTTGCATGTTTTATAAGTAAAAATGTTCTAGTTGCCCCGGGAACCCAAGCAGAGTTAATCAATTTTATAGACAGCTGTGGGAAAATGGAAACTGAGCTCTGTTTGGTTGTGACGGGCAACTAGAACAGTTTTGCTCTAAGCAACATATGATAAATCTCCCACAAAATTTCTGGATTTTGGGAGAAAAATGGTAGACAGGTCAATGATGGACAGTAGGTCGTAGTTCGTTGCTGTAGACATTCTTCAAAATCCTTTTCTGGTGTTACCTGTGAGCTTGATAGTCTTGATGTGATGAATAAACAAGGTCAACACCAATAATGACCCAACAACAAACACCGTTATCAGAAGGCCTTGACAATTGGAGATAACATTTTCATGGAGCTCCCCTGTAAAGTAGTCAGAACATGAGTTTATAGAATCAAAGTTGATTTTAAGTTTCAACTTTCAAGTTCAATTTTTATTTCAGGACTTATGTTCTCGCACAACATTAAATACGCCCCTTACATTTGAAATTATTTTAATGAAAAAACATGTATTAAATATATTTATTATATTTCCATGGGGCAACACTGAAAATATGAGACTTTGATACAATGTAAGGTGGTCAGAGTATTGTTTATACAGCAGTGCAAAATTGGCGTGTCCACAAAATAACTCAACACACAGTCATCATTGGAAACCGCTGGCAATAAAGTCTCTGTGTACCTACAAAGATGGCCTTTAAAAGACATCTACCACTAGGATGAAGGATTGTAAACCAAGCACACTGACATGCCAATGTGTGCCCCCCCCCCCCCTGGCAGGATCTGCTCTTCTTTTAGCTTCTTATGCCCTTTATTTCATTAAAAGGGGGCACACACCAGTATATCAGTGTACTTGGTTTACAATCCTTAAGGCTGTTGGTAGATGTCCTTTAAAGGTAAATTCTCCATAAGGAATGTTTTTTCCATGACCTGCACCTACAGCCCCTCACCTAACCAAATCAGTTACCTACACTGTGCTGACAAGATGCAAAAACATGGAAACAACACTATCCACAGTTGTAAGTTAGCTCCTTTCGAAACAATCATTCTGGTTTAACTATTATACCACATTGTGTTATTAGGTTTCCTTAAAGCCATGTTTGACACTATTTGGGGAGTACATCAAACACTGTTGACACTGTTATACAAGATGAACACTGATTACTTTACATTGCATCAAAGTGTCATGCCCTCAATGCTGTCCCATGAAAAGATACAAAAAATCTTCTAGATCTATACAAAATTTGATTCTGGTCTCGAATTTGATATTTTGGGAACCTTTATTACCTTCTCCTGGTATTTCCCAGTGGATACTTGTAGGAGATGATTTCATCCAAACCTTGCAAGTCACTTTCTCTCCATAGTTCCGTTGGTCCTTTGGAAGTGAGATGAGGTTCCATACAGTCCATGTTTCATCTGATTCTTTTATAGAGATAGTTCATCCTTTGTGATAAGTTCCTGAGATGTTCCACTTCAGATGGACTGTATTATAAGCTGCAAGAACTACACAAGCCAAATATAAGGAGCTATGAGGAGGCTGAGCCATGAGATGACCGATAATTTGAATGGAACTGCTGGACCTGTCTGTAGAACGGAATGGAGACAATGCTGAAAAGCCTTGATGGTGTTTATGTGACTTATTGAACATATATATATATATATACACTCACCGGCCATTTTATTAGGTACACCATGCTAGTAACGGGTTGGACCCCCTTCTGCCTTCAGAACTGCCTCAATTCTTCGTGGCATAGATTCAACAAGGTGCTGGAAGCTCCTCAGAGATTTTGGTCCATATTGACATGATGGCATCACACAGTTGCCGCAGATTTGTCGGCTGCACATCCATGATGCGAATCTCCCGTTCCACCACATCCCAAAGATGCTCTATTGGATTGAGATCTGGTGACTGTGGAGGCCATTTGAGTACAGTGACCTCATTGTCATGTTCAAGAAACCAGTCTGAGATGTTCCAGCTTTATGACATGGCACATTATCCTGCTGAAAGTAGCCATCAGTTGTTACAGGGTACATTGTGGCCGCATTTTCTTTGGGTTTCTCGACTTTTCGGGGATCGCACGGGGGATTGTGTCGCACATGATCGGATTCAGACTAAGCACGGGATTTAACTTTAAATTTGTGTCGCATAAATGTACTTACATGCATCGGGAAGAAGATGGTGAACTCCGGCGCACCTGATCAGGGAAGCAACACAAGCAGGAAATCGGGCACACGATCTTCTTGAATCGCGGCAGATGTGCATTCCGGCTGACATTCCGGATTGTGGATCACACAGGACCGGGTAAGAAAACGTTTGAGTTTGTTGAGTAGTATGGAAGTCGTAACACTGGATTGCCATGGGAGAAATAAGGTAAGCTAGCTCTTCTTTCATGAGATTTGTGGCCATTTGACAACTATTTTTCAACCCCTTTAATCTTTTTTTATTGACAAGAGAGTCCCAGAGTTGATCTGGGAAAAAAATAAAAAGGACAAGACTTAAATGGAACTCATTATAAGCTCCCTATGTCAATAAGGTTATAAAAACAGGTAAACACAACCTGTGCGTATGAAAAAATCTTGGCCTACCAGCCCTCATCCATGTTCCAGTTCACCAAAAACTGGGACATCTGGATGACCAGTACTTTCTACCACCAATAGCTTCACAAATAGTTATATCTGATTACTCAACCCTTTGGTAAAACTCAATATAAGAGATAAGGAGATAACCATCTGTCAAAAGACCTTAAACCCCCCCTAATCTCAAGGTAATCCTTTTGACCCCTTGTGAAGGCTCCATCCCCCAAGTTATCGGTTCTTTTTATTTGTTTATTTTTGGTTCAGTTATATTAATGTTAATGGAAACTCAAGTCAACTTTAAAGATGGGAATAATACCAACTCACACATCCTCTGAGGAACACTGTGAGAGTAACAAGATACTGAACAGATATTTCTCAAAGAACCCAAGATTTATATGGACTTTGATGAAAAACTACTGTAAATGTTCCCGAGTAACTCAAATGTAAAAGATAATGTTATCTATCCAGTGATAATCCTGTGCCCCACTCGTGTTAGGTAGAACAAATTAATGTTTGTATTATTACTGTATTGTTTAAAATAATAAAAACAATTATTAAAAAAGAGATGTGAATGAATAAATAATAATAATAAAGAAGTAAAAGATAAAATAGTAGAACATGAAATTTGTCGTGAACAATCTCAGTTTAGTTTTTGTTTTACTTTTAATTACATTTTTTTTAGCATAAATGTGTAAGTTTGACTTCTATGTTTAGAATTGTTATAAAATTGACATTCCTCAGTACTCATCTATGTTTTCTTACCTCCAACGCTCAGACTTGTCCCATTTCCAAATATCCGGTAATTATTGGCATAACGGTACATGCAGTAATAAACCCAAGAGTCAGTGGTTTGGACATTGGATATCTCCAGGCTGGCTGTGTTCTCTCCATCGTCTGTAATACCAGGATATTTTACTTCCAGTTTTTAAGTCTTTGCTGGACACACAGGAGACAACTGCAGAGTAATCAATATCTACGGATACAATGTTCTGCGGCTGATACAGAACCACAGATCCGGTGATACCTGCGATTCAATAAGCTGTAGAATATTATATAGAATAGAAGATGGTATGAGGCTCCAGTGCACAAAGCAAGCAGCATTTAGAAGTAGGCACCTATAAATCCTATTTTGATATTTCCGGTTAAGTCAGTTTTGGAAAGTCCGGATAACCATGGAAGACCAATGATGAAGAGAATGGCATCAAAGTAACACTTCTAACAACAGATAGCTTGTGGATCACTCTATCTTGTCGATACATTACATATCATTTCTAGGCAGCATTTCAGTTCTATGTCTATTTATCTGTCATCTTCTGGAGCTTTGGTGTTGTCAGGCTTAAAAACTATCATAATAATAAAATAACAAAGTCACATTTCTGACCTTGAAGGAGCAGAAGTATGGAGACACCACCCATACCTGCTGCTCAGCACAGAGGTCCGGCACATACTGGATATTACTCTGCAGTATATTGATATATGTTCTCCATATCTGTCCACATATAGAAATGTAAAGATCTCTGGCTCCTCCCACCTCACATGAAAGTCACTGCTAAACACACATATGTCACCTCAGGAAGAGATTGCCATCAATACAATATAAAAAAGACACCTAGACAGTAAAACAAGGAATTACTTCTACTTTCAGTTATGGTTATGTCATATTTCATTATTCACCAAAATTCCTTTAATTTGGAATCAGATTTGTTTCTCGAGGAGGATCTAATATTTGTCAAGACCAGAAAAAGAAGACGAAGCCAAAAGATCTACATGAGAGTGGCAGATTACCATGTTGTGTCGGTAAGGTGTATGGACCTCCAATAAATTATGGAAACTTATCACCTTATGGGGCATCGCATCAATCCTATGGATGGGACAGGACCACAATATGTTCAAGAACATGTCATCTAATCTGGGTTCCACCTCAAAGTACTTAGGTAGAAGGGTATTATTTAGAGATGAGCGAACATACTCGTCCGAGCTTGATGCTCGATCGAGCATTAGCGTACTCGTAACTGCTCGTTGCTCGGACGAGTATTTCGCCCGCTCGAGAAAATGGCAGCTCCCGCCGTTTTGCTTTTTGGCGGCCAGAAACAGAGCCAATCACAAGCCAGGAGACTCTGCACTCCAACAGATGACGTGGTACCCTTACACGTAGATAGCAGGGGTTGGCTGGCAGACTAGGTGAACCCTGGGATAGACGCCGCTGCCCGCGCGTGCTCGGATCATTCTCTGTCTGGATGCGCTAGGAGAGCTGCTGCTGCTCAGGGAAAGCGTTAGGGTTCTATTATAGCTTACTGTTAGGCAGGAGTGATTCTCCAACAAGAACCCAACAGCCCTCTTAGGGCTACAATAACGTTATATATTTTTTTTTTTTTTTTTGCAGCCAGTACCATATTGTGAGGAATTAGCAGGGGGACTTGCTAACCGTTGTGTTTAGCTCTTAGTGACACACATATCCACTCAAACACCAAAGTGGGAAAATTTATTAGGGGTTTGAGTGAATTAGGCACAGTCTGCAGTTCTTTTTATTTTACGTTTATTTTTTTCAAAACTCAGCGTCATCTCATCTGGCATAGTAGTGTGCTGTAAACTTGGCTAGAAAATAGCCATAGGAGAATACAAACGTCTTAATTACGCCTACAGTAGCGTTATATATTTGATTTCTGGTTGATCTGCTGGTGGCTGTACTTGCTGCAGTGCATCTACATCAAATTGGGAGCAATTTGGAGTCAGACTTGCGACCACTGTGTTTTGGGAACGCAATATCCATCGCAAAGACCGAAGTGGGAAAATTATTAGGGCCCGGGGTTGTATTTCAATTGGCACAGTCTGCAAGTTCTTTTTATTTTACGTTATTTTTTTCATAACTCAGCGTCAATCTCATCTGGCATAGTAGTGTGCGTATACTTGGCTAGAAAATAGCCATAGGAGAATACAAACGTCTAATTACGCCTACAGTGCGTTATAATATTTGATTTCTGGTTGCTCTGCTGGTGGCTGTACTTGCTGCAGTGCATCTACTATCAAATTGGAGCAATTTGGAGTCAGACTTGCGACCACTGTGTTTTAGTGACGCACATATCCACGCAAAGACTGAAGTGGGAAAATTTATTAGGGCCCGGGGTTGTATTTCAATTAGGCCAGTCTGCCAGTTTCTTTTATTTTACGTTTATTTTTTCATAACTCAGCGTCATCTCATCTGGCATAGTAGTGTGCTGTATACTTGGCTAGAAAATAGCCATAGGAGAATCCAACGGCTTACTTACGCCTCAGTAGCGCGTATATATATTGATTTCTGGTTGATCTGCTGGTGGCTGTACTTGCTGCAGTGCATCTACTTATCAAATTTGGAGCAATTGGAGTCAGACTTGCGACCACTGTGTTTTAGTGACGCACATATCCATCGCAAAGACCGAAGTGGGAAAATTATTAGGGCCCGGGTTGATTTCAATTAGGCCCGTCTGCCAGTTTCTTTTTATTTTATTTATTTTTTCAAACTCAGTGTCATCTCATCTGGCATAGTAGTGTGCTGTAATACTTGGCTAGAAAATAGCCATAGCATAGGATAGCATCGTTTGGTTTTAAAAACTAAAAAACACAAAAAAAAAAAACAAAAAAAAAAAGTGTAAAAAAAAATACAAGTTTATAACTCTCATTTTCAAAATGTTTAACCCAGGGCTAGGGTAGAGGACGAGGGCGTCAACTATACTGCAGGGGTCAGAGGCCGTGGTCCTGGGCGGGGTGAGACACCACCTGCTTATGAGGTGAGCAGGGGAACGCCGCAGAGCTACACTCCTGGTTCATGTCTGAAGTTACGGGAATCGTGGTAGAGCCTGTTGAGGCCAAGAACAGTGCGAACAGGTGAGTGTGATTCCGACAATGCTTCGAGCAATTTGTCACCAGTCAGTCTTCCACGCAGTCCACCCATGTCACCGAAATCGGACTCCACCAGACTCCTGCACTCAGCTCCTCCCCCAGTCTGCCCCCTCCCAGCAAAATTTGCCATTTGAACCGGCATACTACTGAGGAACTGTTTTCTGGACCCTTCCCACAGTCACAAACCACTTGTCCGGTTTGCTGATGAGCATTTTCCGATGCCCAGGTTTTCCACCAGTCGCAGTCTGTGGGTGATGATGACCTTGTTGACGTACTGGAAGAAGTGTGTAAAGAGGTGTCCGACGATGAGGAGACACGGTTGTGTCAGACAGTGGGGGAAGTTGTGTCAGTGCAGGAACTCGAGTGGGGGGGAGACCTGAGGGATCGGAGGATGATGAGGTGACAGACCCAGACTGGGTGAGAGGCCGGTGAACACAGTGCTTTGCAGACGGAGGAGAGTCCTCGACCAGAAAAAGGTTGGAAGAGGCAGTGGTGGGGCCAGACGGAGAGGCAGGCCAGAGCTGGGCATCAGCGCCAAATGTGTCAACTAGTGAAGCTCCCTGGCGAGGGCTCCTGCGGCGAGGGCTAGATTTTCAGAAGTCTGGAGGTTCTTTAAGGAAACACCGGATGACCGACGGAGTGGTGTGCCACATTTGCCAAACCAGGATCAGCAGGGGTTCCACCACTATAGCTTAACTACCACCATATGCGCAGGCATATGAATGCTAAACACCCCACTCAGTGGCAACAAGCGGTTCACTCCGGCCGTGCACACCACTGCTCCTTCCCCTGTGTCAGCTGATAGTCAGCCCCCTGCCCAGGACCCTGCCACAAAAACCCATCGTCACCTCCACGATCCTCCAAAGCATCCACAGCGTTCAGCTCTCCATACCCCAGACGCTGGAGCGGAAACGCAAATATAGTGCAACCACCCCCCCGCACGCCCAAGCCCTTAATGTGCACTCCCAGATTGCTAAGCCTGGAGATGCTGCCTATAGGCTAGTAGAGACCGAGGCCTTTCGCAGCCTCATGGCGGCGGCCGCCCTCGGTATTCGGTCCCCAGCCGCCACTACTTTTCCGATGTGCCGTCCCAGCCCTGCACCAGACACGTGTCAGACAAATAATCCGTGCCCTGACCAACGCCGTTTCTGACAAGTCCACCTGACCACGGACACGTGGACGAGTGCTGGGGGCAGGGCCACTATTATCTCTGACGTGCACATTGGGTTAATTGGTGGAGGCTGGGACCGAGTGTGACCCTGCGGCTGGTCATATATGGACCGACGCCGAGGATTGCGGGGCCTACCTCGGTCCAGGTGTTTGAGGCCTACTATGCCTCCTCTCCTCCCACCCGTCCTCCACCTCCTCCTCGAACGACCATCCGTGGGCATGGCGCCATCAGTCGGTAGCTCTAGGCCCAGCAGCGCAGTGCCCCTAGCGACAGCAGGCGGTGCTCAAACTGCTGAGCCTAGGCGATAAAAGCAACCGCCCCAAGAACTATTACAGGGTATCACGGCGAGACTGATCTGTGGCTGGCACCGCTGAACCTGAAGCCAGGCATGTGTTGTTGTGACAAGGCCGATAACCTGGTGGCGGCTCTGCAACTCGGCAGACTGACACAGTGCCATGCCTGGCCCATGTGTTAAATCTGATAGTTCAGCGTTTCCTCAAGACATACCCCAATCTGTCTGATTTGCCACGAAGGTGCGCCGCATCTGTGCGCATTTCAGGAAGTCCAGACAGATGCTGCCACTCTCAGGGCAGCGCAGCGCCGCCTCCAATGCCCTGCCCGCTCACCGACTGTTGTGCGACGTGCCCACGAGGTGGAATCAACACTAACCATGTTACCAGAGTTTACCGCAGAGCCCGAGCGATTGTAGACTGCCAGATGTCAACTTCCACCAGAACTGGTAGTCAGGTCAGTCAGCTTCCTCAAGTCTACAATGAGGAGTGGACATGGATGTCTGATATCTGTCAGGTGCTGAGTAACTTTGAGAGTCACACAGATGGTCCGTGGCGATGCCGCCCATCATCAGCCTACCATCCCGCTGCTTGGCCTGTTGAAAAAACTCTCTGGTACAATGAAGTCGGAAGCTTTGCGCTCCTCACAAGAGACAGGGGAAGAAGATTCCCTTGTTGATAGCCAAAGCCCCCTTAGGTCTGTTTTCTCAGACGCATATCGGAGGAGGTGGAGGTGGAGGAGGATGAGGAGGAAGAGGAGGAGAATGTTGGCGAGACACAGAGGGACATTGTTGAGTCCTACACTGTGAGCGTGTATGGGCAGAAGAAGAGGAGTTGGAGGAGTTGGAGGGGAGGAAATGGACAGTCAGGCCGTGAGGGGAGTTGAATTCTTAGCCGTTGGTACTCTGGCGCATATGGCAGATTTGCCTAGGCTGCCTATCCCGTGACCCTCGCGTTCAAAGAATTTATTCCAGCACCGATTACTGGGTGTTCACTCTCTGGACCCACGTTACAAGCAAAATCTTTCCACTCTCATCCCTGGAGAGGAAAGAGTGTGAGAATGCATGATACCAGCAGGCCCTGGTGCACAAGCTGAAACAGTATTTCCTTCTGCACAGCGCTAGCGGCAGAGTGCGTAGTTCTGCGGGACAAGTAGCGAGGGAGAGTAGGCGAGCAGGCGCGCTTGTCCAGCACTGGCAAGGGTACGCTTTACAAGGCTTTTGCCAGCTTTATGTCACCCCGCAACGACAGCTGTCACCTGTCCCAGTCTGGCAGAGTAGGGTGATCTTTACAGAAGATGGTGAGGGAGTACGTAGCTGACCATACCATCGTCCTAAATGATCACACAGATCCCTACAACTACTGGGTTTCAAAGCTGGACATGTGGCACGAACTGGCGCTCTACGTTGGAGGTTCTTGCCTGCCCTGCCGCTAGCGTCTTGTCGAGAGGGTTTTCAGTGCAGCTGGTGGCATCATCACCGATAAGCGTACAAGCCTGTCGACTGACAGCCGTGACAGGCTGACGCTTATCAGATGAATAAAGCATGGATTTCTCCTAATTTCAAATCTCCAGCAGGTGAAGAAGCTTAACTGAATAATTTATCCACTCCTCCTCCTCCTCATTTTCCTCCTTCTCCTCCTCTTTCTACAGTAAGACAGAGGAAACTGGTGTTTTTTGACAGGGCCCACTGGCTCTAGGTATAGTACTTTATGCATTTAATTTTTCTGGAGGGCCACCGACACGGTCCTCTGTTTTAAACAATTTTTGGAGTGCCAATACGGCACTCAATCTATTCAATTTTTCTGGAGGGCCCCCTTTCCGGTCCTCTGTTTTAAACAATTTTTGGGACTGCCACATACAGGCACCAATCTATCCATTTTCTGGAGGGCCACCACCTGCCTCCTCTGGTTTGAAAAATTTTTTGGACTGCCACATAACAGGCACTCAATATTCCATTTTCTGGAGGGCCACTACCTGCTCCTCTGGTTTGAAAAATTTTTTTTGGACTGCCACATAAGGCACTCAATCTATTCCATTTTTCTGAGGGCCACCTACCTGCTCTCTGTTTGAAAAATTTTTTGGACTGCCCAACATACAGGCACTACATCTATTCATTTTTCTGGGGGCCACCTACCTGCTCTCTGCGTTTGAAAAATTTTTTGGACTGCACACACAGGCACTATCCCAATTGAATTTGTCTCCATAGCAGCCTCAACAAGTTTCTCCATTGCTACACTCCAAAAGTCGTCCATATATTGCCTCCATACATGTCCTTTATCCAACGAGTTTGTCAGGCCGAAATTTGGGTTGTTTCATGGATTCCACATCAAAGTTGTTAACTTTGTCGCCACCCTGCTGTGTTATCCACAAAATACACTGGCAAACCTTTTACCATTTACGGAATATTTCAGCCGTTCTTGCGCATCTGTTTACATTCCCCTCACCCGCCATATTCCGAAACTTATAAAGAACGCTACTACATTGATAACTTATACAAAACGGTTCTTAGAAGTGCTGTTTGGGGAGTAGCCTAGAGACAGGGGCTTGATTGGCGAAAGCTCGCCTAGCAGCGGAGCGCCAGTATGCGCATCATGCGCTTCTTGCGCATCGTTTAATTCCCCTCACCCGCCATATCCTAAACTTATAAGAACGTACTACACTTGATCTTATACAAAAGGTTTAGAAGTGCTGTTTGGGAGTAGCCTAGAGACGGGGCTTGGTTGGCGCAAAGCTCGCCTAGCGCGGAGCGCCAGCTCCATGCGCATCATGCCGCTTCTTGCGCATCCTGTTACATTCCTCCCCCGCCCATAAATCACAACTTCAAATAACCTATCCCTCGTTGGTACCACACCTACGCGTTGCAGGCTGGGACCCGAGTCTGACCCTGGGGCTGGTCACGATACTGCCGACGCAGAGGATTGCGGGGCCTACTCGGTCCAGGTCTCAAGGCCTACTATACCCCAATCCTCCCACCCTCCTCCACCTCCTCCTCCTCCGAATTACCATCCGTGGCATGGCGCCATCAGTCGGCTCTAGGCACAGCCGTGCGTTGCTACGCGCCGCACGCGAGCGGTGCTCAAACTGCTGAGCTAGTCTCATGATAAAGGCACCCCGCCAAGAGTCTATTGCAGGGCATTCCACATCGAAACTTGCTTTATTGTCGCCCAACCCTGCTGCTAAGCCCAAAAATATACTGGAAAATTTTTACACTTACGATAGTTACATTCCCGTTCTTGCGAGAGTTTACACCTACCCGCCATATCACCACCTTATAAAGAACGCTACTACACTTGATCTTATCCGAAAGGTTCCTTAGAAGTGCTGTTTGGGAGTAGCCTAGAGACAGGGGCTTGGATTGGCGAAAGCTCGCCTGGCAGCGGAGCGCCCGCTCCATCCAAGAACCACTAACATAGTTTTAACTGCAGTACCTTTAATCTACTACTAGTTCACTGCTCCATACATCGTCCCCTTATCAACAGCTGTGTCAGGCCGCATTTTTGGATTGTTTTCATGGCTTCCATGTTAACTTTGTCGCCCCCTGCTGGGTTTAATCCACAAATATACTGGGCAAACTTTTAATATACCAATATTATTTGAGCGCTTCTTGCTCACTTCTTTGGTTCCCTCTGCTACCCATTGGTTTGAAGACCTGAGTCCATTTAGGGATGTCGCCATGCCACTCTATAGCCTTCCGCTGCTGCCGCTGCCTCTGCTGCCGTCCCCCTATAGTGTCAGGGTCAATTATTGGATGTTTTAGATGCTATCTAGCTTCATTCTGTCACTCTGTCATGGCCATGCTGTTGCCCATAATTTTTGGCTAATGGTGCGATTAAGCAGCCTCAGAGGCATCCATGCATGCTGCCCCCTGCCTGTTTCCTGTCCATTTCCGTGGTGTTTCCATCCTTTTCTGAGGTTCCCAGGGTTTGGCCAAGCTTCCCTGTGCAGAGCCTTGGTCCCCTTGAAAATGCTCGAGTCTCCCATTGAACTTCAATGGGGCTCGTTACTCGAAACGAGCACTCGAGACATCGGGAAAAGTTCGTCTGAATACGAGAACCGAGAATTTAGTGCTCGCTCATCTCTAGTATTATTCTTATGTTCTTACTTTATTGTACTTGTATTGTGTGGAGGTCCACTGGCAATGATTTAAAGTTTTCATCTGGCTTTCCAGATCCTTTATCAAAAGAGGAATTAAGATCCATGTAATGAACACAATTTGCTTTTGAGAATATTACAAATTTTTCTAAATTGCTAAGATTGAGTTTGATTATTTCCTGCTTTGGATGAAGGTTGTAAATCAACAATTTCAGACTTTTAGCTGTTTTGTAAAGAGTAAAGTAATTTAGAGTAGACCAATGGTAGCAGATCCTTAAGCCTCTTTAGTGTATATAATGTGCATTGGAGTTATTTAACATATAAGTTTGAAATATTTTACAATTTTGAATTATTTTTTCTGGTTTTCAGTTTGTCTAGGTTATTACTACTAGTTGTCCTGTGGTTTGGTCTTCTATTTGTAAGTTGCATCTGTTATCTGACACCTCAAACCACATGCTGTACCCAGGACCATGGAAGTTTAGTCCAAAACCAGCTATGGTGAAAAACCTAGGGAAAGCCTAAGACTCTGCTAAACTTTATCAGTTACCATTTTGAATTTTTGAACTGTGTTCTGATACTGTACATCTGCTATTTTGTCTATTGAGTAAGATATTAGTAGAATCATTACTAACAATATGTGAGCCATAAAATATTAGTTCAAGGCACCATCCACCTTGTTATAATTTCAGAACTCAAAAAACTTCTCTACAGTTGAGCCTGATATTAAGTATGACAAAAATCCAATTGACAGTGTTTCTTTTATTACTTTTTGAGACTTATTTGTCCCTGTTGAGATGTTTCTGTCCTAGTCTCAACTGAGAGAAATAAGTCTCAAAATGTAGTAAATGAAACCAGACATTGTGGTGATAGACCCGTAACCCCCAACAGAGATATTTGTAGGCAGAGTAGCCTATCATTGTCCTTGTTTCTTTAGCATATCCTAGTGTTGAATGGATCTGAGGGCTCCATTCTCCACTAACGTACTCATCGCTATCTACGTCCTGAGCACAAAGATATTGATGAGAGTAGGGAGAGATCCCGGACAGTGGGGACATCCGAGTCTCTGGCCAAAAGATTCGGGGCACGGTCCCCAAATCTTTTGACCTAGCATTGCCCCTGCTTTGAACAAACCTTTTTTCTGCAAGGCATGGTGGGTATGCTTTCCTTGGTCAGAGTTGACAGGGAAATGGATGGCGCTAAATACAGGGATATACTGGAGGAAAACCTGTTACAGGATGTAAAAGACATGGGACTGGGGCAAAGGTTCACCTTCCAGCAGGAAAATGACCCTAAACATACAGTCATGCATAAAGCTACAATGGAACGATCTACATCTAAGCATATTTAGGAGTGTACAATGTCCAATCACAGTCCAGGCCTATTTCCTTTTAAAAATAAATCGCTGGCCTGACCTGGAGATTGTTGTTCACAAACATTCTTCATACATTGTGACTGAGCTAGGGACAGAGCATACTGCAAAGAAGAATCCAAAAACCTTTCAGCCTCTGGATGTACAAGGCTGGTAGTAACACCCCCAACAGACCTGCAGATGTCATTGCTGATCAAGGTGGTCCTACATAGTATTGTCTCTGGGTGCTGAACTTAAAAGCAGGTATTATCTTCTTTACACTTCACAAATACTTGATATTTTGGGGTTCCTGTACCTTTGTTTTGGCTTTGTGCTCCTGACTTTTTTTTCTTTTTCTGCTTTTCTACTGGTCAGATGGGAGTTTTTTTTGCCTTTTCAATGAATTTCAGTTATGGTGTTTTGTGAATTTTGTGACTTTTTGACCAAAAGTCACAAAAAGCCCCAATGAGTCGAAGAAAGCTTTCCTAAGTCTGCCAAGAGCAGGTATTTACAAAAAGTTGCAACTTTAACATCCAAAGTCAGGGAACACGGCAGAAAACTATACAATGATTAACTTTGAAGGGAGCCCGTCTTAGATGTAAAAAAAAAAAAGTTCTCAAAACTGCACACTTGCTACAAAAAGCCAACAAGCCAAAACAAAGTTAAAAATACCCCTTTATGTTTTATTACATAAAATATTAATAAATTACATTTATCATTACATTTTTTGTTGTTTACTATCTGCATATGGGATCATCACTTTTCAGAATCCTGATGAAGGGTTTGCTTATAGATTGCAACTTTTTCAATTTTCAAAAAATTGAAAAAAAAATGTATGCTTAGATGAAGACATGAAGTTTGGATAGAAGGCAGATGTACTTTCATTTACTGTTTATGTCTCTATTTGTGTATTAGAGATTGCAGATATCTCTTCGTGTTTTGCAGCTTTGGGTGTAAATCTAAACAGGATGCTGTATAACACGTCCAGCCTCTGTGGTTACACCAAAGTTTACACTTTGTTCTAACGTGGAAAAAACTTTTAGGTAAGCTACGGTAAAAATGACCAAAACTGAAACTAAGCTTTTAGTCGTCTAAATTTAGTTTTAACACCGCAAGTACCAGATCTGTTCTTATTCTGGTTACTGATTAAATGATACAAGATGACTGATTTTAAAAATTGAGCCACTCCCTATCTATATTTATTTTCCAGTTTGGTTATGTTGAGTCTTTTATTGTTAGACATTGTTAGAGAAGGACATTTCTGCACTTAGTTGCTTATCATTGAAAAATACTAAAGTAAGGTGAAAAAATGATTTCTTTCCACTTTTTAGAATCAAAAATGGAAAAGTGTTTGTATGTCAACAGTAAGGCTCAATTTACACGAACGTATGCCTGCTGGGTCAGAGAAAGAGAAAGGAGTCAGCATTAGTAGAGAAGCAGGAACTTCTCTGGATAACTAGTAATTAGAGATGAGTGACCCCCTAGTTATGGCTAGTTGCTAGAGGCATCAATTTGCCAGATTAGCTGCTTGAACGCCAATCCAGCAATATAGCCAGGTCAGGTGGCCAAACCTGAATAGGGAACCCAACTGTCGTGTCCTCCCATCTCTACTAGTTATGAGTGGACATGAACCACAAAGTTTGGGTTCACACCTAGGTTTGCTGGTTAATGCCAATCATGGATGTTAACTCTTTAAACACCACTGGCAAAGTCTCCAGCAGCATTCAAATGGCTTCAACCAAGCATGCCACCAATTTTAGCACTTGCAATTATTTAGCCCACTCCGCAACCTCCACGCCAGTTGGGTTTGAAGGGGCGTGAAGGGTGGGGGGCGGCCAGCCGTGTGGAGGGCCCACCAGACTGGGAGTAGGCCGGCATTGGGCGTTACTGTCCTTGCGCTTGCACACTCACTACAGCTGGTGACTTTTCACATGTGATAAGTCGCCGGCTGCGTTTATTTCTACGACAGGCAAGGCCTGACGTAGAAATAAATGCTGCGTAGCACCCTGTCCGATACATCAGGAGGCTTCAGGGTGCTAAAAGTGGTGCTAAAAATGGTGGCATGCTTAATTGAAGCCATTTGCGATTATTTCAGGGCTTCAACGCCACTGACGTGGCTCATAGGCCCTGATTCAGGGGCATAACTACAGTGGTAGCAGCCATAGCAGCTGCAGCGTCAGGGGGCCCCATCATCTGATGTGACACTAAAGAATGGTGGATATGTACCATTATATATGTATACTGCTGATGTATATAACAGATATGTGATGTATACATGCTGTATATGTGTGTGTATCTGTGTATATGCTGTACATATATATGGTGTATGGTGTGTATATACTGTATGTGATGTGTATATGCTCTATATGTGTGCAAGTGTATAAGTGTGTGTATGAGTGAAGAACTGTATGTTTATGTATATAGGTCTAGAAATGTGTGTAAAAATACAGTATGAGTGTAACATGTACATTTTTAAGGGGGCCTCATTAAGAAGTCTGCTATGGGGCCCTGCCTCTCCTAGTTACGCCCCTGCCCTGATTAATATGCCCCATTATGTTAAAATGATATACATTTAATAATTCTTTATTGAAAAATGACAAATTAACATTTCCAGAAAATAATAGCACAATGAATTTGAATAAATCTTTCCCGTCATTCCTATAAAATCTTGGCATTTCACAGTTTACGTTGTTCTTTTGAATCTTTTAAGATGAATCATATCTAATTCCGAATATGTTATTTCATCCTAAAAAAAGACAAAAATATATTAATATTAATTAATCATCAATTGTTATAATTCATTGTAATAGAAATAGAATATCATGTAATGACTTTAGTCCACTCTACTGACCCACATAAATGTGTATGATATACAGCTCTTGAAAAACATAACCATAAATCTAAAACAAAATCAGAAGAAGTCATGTGATTGGTGCAATGTACCATAAAGCTGCTTATTGAAAGTGATAAGTTTGCCCAAACTCGCTATTGGTTTGAATACCTCTGGAGACTTTGACAGCAACATTTAAAGAGTTAATGCCCGCAATCAGTGCCTAAACATTCTAATAAAGTTTGGGGTCAGATCCGGGAGACCTGAACCTGCAAAACTTTACTCCGAACCCGAACTATGTAACATTGTAACAGCCTGGGAGTCTACAGAATGCGGGGCTCTGAATAAAAGCCACAAGAGCCCTTAAGGTTTATTAGCATACGTTTAAAGTTGATTTTAGAAGGAAGGAGGCCATGGATAACAAATATAACAGGATTACCACAGTCATGGTGCCTGGATCTATGAGTAATGTCCCAGGCCAGAGCCTCTTAGTAAATAGTATATGGGGCCCGCATCACCCTCAGGGGGAATTTTAAGACTGGTATTCAAAGAGCACCCGTCAGGAAAATAACCCCCTAAACTAAATATATTTTCATAAACTGCCATTAGAGATAATTGCCCCTATCCCTTTATTGTCCCTCTACATGTCTGTAAACCTAAGCAATGAGGTCCTAAAGATGTGTGCAAATGACCTGTGAAATGTCCAATGAGTCATTAGCATATTCAAGCTGTCCAGCTTATTCATGAGTGGGAGGCACAGCCACACCCCCAGTGCATGACTGACAGCCTGCATAATGATGTGAGGCTGTATAATGATGTGCTTCCTGGTGCTAGCGCTCCCTGCAGCCTGTGTGTGTATAGGAGAGTTGCAACAGCTCCAGGCAGCCATGTTATAGCAGAACATGTCAGGTACTTGTGTAGCTAATGTCTGAGTCTCTTACATGTGTATTAGGAGGATGCAGCATGTCAGCAAATGCAGCACACACACCAGCAGTGCTTTACTATACATTACACACAGACATGAGCAGGGGGAGGAGAGGGGAGGGGTAACCGGGGTGACATCACTGCCTCTGACCATGTGACCTGCCTCATTTACATAATAAAGAAAATATGATTTTGCAATGATTAATGTATGAATTGACTAGTTAAAGGTTGGGATGTGATCCTTGTTAGCTGCTCCAACAGGTAGAGGTGACAGGACTAGTGGCAGAGACCTGATGACAGGTGCCCTTTAAAGTCCCAGTCTTAATGAATACCACCAAAAATATTACTGGTGACCACAAGTCTTTATAGAAGTATCATTGGTAGTGTTATTACATTTTTAGGTTCCAATATGTCCCACCTGTCTTGAAGGGTAGATGTGTGGGATCTCTGCTAGCTGCAGCTGCGTAACAGCTAGCCTGCTTGGCATCCCAAGCTTTAGAGTGCACCTTTTCCTGAATACCAATTATCTTACCCAGTGTACCGGTCAGCTAACAATGTGAATTCAATCTCTTATTCACAATAGTAATACTCTGATGTCCAATATGTCGACTTTTCACCCATGATGAGAGGTGATCACGGTGGTAAGTGGTCACTATAAGAACTTTTTTTGGTGGGAAACACAATCGCTGATGGTGATGGTGGTCTGATACTACTCAGTAGTTATTAGTAATGTGGTCTTCAATGTTGGATCAATCCAGTGATAGTTATTCCATATCTATATAAATCAGGCCTCAGTCAGACTACTGAGGAAAGAGCGAGCTCCTCTGAATAACGTCTAGTCAACTCCACAGCTGGAATCATTTTGGACCTTTTTGCAACCACTGTTGTGATTTTTTTCCTTTATACATATGGAATAACATGTAAGTCCGCATTACTAGCTACAGACCACCATCACCAGCTATCGTGCATGCCAAAGCTAGACCAAGCCCGAACTTCAAATGAAGTTTAGGGTTCATGTCTGAACCTGCAAACTTTGGTACAAACCCAAACGTTGTGGTTCCGGTCCAGTCAACACTGTCTATTAGCAAAAATATTGTTTATTATGGCAGTGGACTTGGGTCTAAACTGTATTTTTATATAATTACCTCAGTCACAACATTATCAGCCATTTTGCTCTGAGTTTTATTTGCTGGAATACAAAAAAAAAATTAATATACATTTGTAACTTTATTATTTAATACTATAATTGATTTTAATACTATAACATTTTCAAGTCAATAAAAGGTCCATCTTTATGAGGATTCATAATGGAATAAATTTATCAGGCCTTGTGCATGGAAAAAGTGGAAATCCCTGATGGCACGGATTATTACTGAAATATGCGGCAGGTTTAAGTGATGTATGCCCGGACCTATTCTGATGCGCCATACGATTGTGGGTGGGGGATATTCAGATTGACACAAAGGGGGTCATTTACTAAGGGCCCGATTCACGTTTTCCCGACGGGTTACCTGAATATTTCCGATTTGCGCCGATTTCCCCTGAATTGCCCCGGGTTTTTGGCGCACACGATCGGATTGTGGCGAATCGGCGCCGGCATGCGCGCGACGGAAATCGGGGGCGTGGCCAAACTAAAACCCGAAGTATTCGGAAAAACCGCCGCATTTAAAAACGGGAAATGTGTGGCTTGGGACGCGATTACCTTCACTTGGTCCGACTCAGTGAATTTCAGGGCATGCGGATGCTTTTCAGCGCAGCAGCGCCACCTGGGGGACAGCGGAGGAACTACCTTCATAAATCCCGCCCGGACCCGAATCCAGCGCAGAGAACGCGCCGCTGGATCGCAAATGGACCGGGTAAGTAAATCTGCCCCAAAATGCGCCAGTCTTTATGTATTCCATTCAATTTAGAAAAATCTGATTTTACTTCAGATCTGTAGACTGACTATGACTTCTGCAGACTGGCTATCTATTAGTTACATCCAGTGTACTTTACCTGTGAACTTGTTAGTCCTGATGAGAAGAATAGACAACATCAACATCAGCAGAATCCCAGCAATGACCATGGGTATCAGGAAGCTTAGACATTCTCTACGGTGCTCAACTAAAGGCACATGTATAAAAACAATCAATTACCATTTATACTCGAGTATATGATGAAAACTCAAAAAATATATCAAAACTCAACTTTCCGGCTTCCCCCCGCTGCTGGCTTTATACTGGGGCAGGGGGCTGGCTATATACTGGGGGATATGGGCTGGCAGGCTATATGCTGGGGGGCAGGTGCTGCCTATATACTATGGGGCAGGGTCCGGCAGGCTATATACTGGGGAGGCTGTGACCAATGCATTTCCCTATCTTGGCTTATACTCGAGTCAATAAGTTTTTCCCATGTTTTTGTGGTAACATTAGGGGCCTCGGCTTATACTTGGGTCGGCTTATACTCGAGTATATACGGTATATCGTGTTGTAGATGAGATTTGAATTTTAATCTTTGATTTTGTTAACAGCCTGTTTAATATCTGGGTTCTTCATTTTTAAGAGAAAATTCATTTGCAGGACACCTGATGTCCCAAAAAAGATGCACTTTCACTCCTAAGAAATCACCTCTACAAATAAATGAGAAAAGCTTCAAATTTATGGTTCTCACTGCTCAATACAATGTATCAATTATGTCTAAGTAATTAGTACGTTGTTAGAAACCCTGAAAAATAAAGCTGGATTTTCCCCTTGAAGGGTTTTCCAGGTATTGACCTTGAATACCTATCTGCTGTATAGGGCATCAAGTCTGATCTTTGAGGCCTGACACACGTGTGCAGATTAGGTGTTTTGTCTGGCTCCGTACTCTCTGTAGTAGTCCAATTCATAACTGTATTTATAGATACCTCAAACTAAAGAGAGCCAAGTTTTCACATATACTTGCTCTGTGGTTATGCCTAGTTGAATAGGTGAATATTGTGTCAACCAGGTGTTGGCCTTCACCAATTAGACATTGATGGCCCATTCTGAAGACAGTCTATCAACATTAACAAATGTGTGACCTCTAGGAGAACCAATTAATTATTTAATGTCCATTGAGTTCTGCTAAAAAAAAATAAACATCTAAAAAAATGTCTGGTCTACATTGTTACCTTGTGCTGGTAATTCCCAGTAGGTATAGACGGGAGAAGATTTTATCCATGCTTTACAAGTCACATTCCCACCATGTGTCCAGTTGTCTTTGGGAAGTGAGATTATGTTCACCACAGTCCATGTACCATCTGATTCTTCTTTAGTAAAGATCCGCCCCTTGCGATATGTTCCTGAGATGTTCCAGTATACAGGGACTGTATTATGAGCTGAAAGTACTACACAAGCCAAATGTATGAAGCTGTAATTATTCAGAGGCCGAGGGTGACCAAGTAGATGAATGGAGCTTCTGGGGGTGGACCTCTCTGCAAATACGGAATGTTGGTAACATTGGAACAAAATTCTATTGTACGTTTATTAGATATGCAGTATTAACCAAGTATTTCTTACACACATCCAGGAGGTATTGGTAATAAAGCAGGTTTGTGTTATGCTTTTAGAGGTTGATGCACTGCGTTATCGATGCAATGAAGATGACACCAAGGAAGAAGAATGAAAGAGAGAAGATAAAGAAGAAAAACAAAAAGGTGAGGGAGCATGTGTAACAAGCAAGATGAAAAGAGATGGAAGAAGAATTAGAGCAAACAGAACTTTTGGTAGTTCATCAAGTAAGAAGGGCATGCACAATTTTAGGTCTACAATTCATCAGCTTTATCAAAATGTCTTTGGCTAGGGGGTAAATTTAGCAAATCAAATTTTATTCCACCCATTTACTAGTTTACTTTGACCAAACTGTTGGCACAATTTTGCGTACCTATAACTAGCGATGACCGTAACAGACAGCAATATTTGGGTCTGGGACGAATATTGTAAGTTCAGGTCCTCAGACACAAATACAGACTTCAGCAGGAAGTCCATGTTCGAGTTCGGCATTCAGTTGAATGCTCATCGGTAACACCTGTGAACAGTGCTGCTACCGATTGCAGTTGCTATCCATTACATGCTGGAGGCAAAGCAGCCGGTAGAATGCAATTGCCATTTTTATGAGGATCTTCATGCTGCCAGGGACGTCATGCAAAATGGCGTATTTGCCTGTAGCATGTGAAGGATAACACGTAGGTTTAGTGCAAGTTCCAATCACAGGTGTTCTTATTCGGGTAAAGGTCCAACCTACAGCATCCAAGTATTTCTGGGTTCGCTCATCACTACTTAAAACCATCAAAAGTCATACCACTTTCCCAATCGGCCACACTTATTTCTACTAAGCTAAATGCCCTTGATCTGGATGGTCAAGTGTCTAAACCACATCACAGATATGGTAAATCTCTTTTACCATGGTAAATATTCCTCATTGTTTTCATATAGGATAATCTTAGTGTCCTTGTTTGAAGATATTTATCAGGATGGAGCCCCTTAGTATATCCATTGGAATGCCCTTGCTGGGGGGAACGGGATGTGCCAGGCATTGATAAACTCCACCCACTATGTCTATTGTCTTCTATCCTATCCATCTGTAGTGCATCTCTCATCAGTATTATTACAAGTTACAATATTAGTCATAAAATAAATTAGTTCTCCATGAAAGTCTCAATTTACTTACCTCCAACAACCAAATTTGTTCCATTGCCAAATCTATAACTACCAGGACCATAAATATAGACACAGTAGAAGACTCCAGAGTCAGTGATTTGCATGTTGTATATCTCCAGTCTGGCAATGTGTTTCTCATTTTTACAGACATATTTGTTCTTATCATTATTACTTCGACATGACTTCACAAGGGCAGGGGCTTCAGCACTTCTCCATTTTCTATGATACCACAAGATCGTATTTCCCCTTTCCAAGTCTTCTCTGGACCCACAAGTGATGACTGAAGTACTACCAATATCCCCGTGTACAATGTTCTGAGGCTGGAACACAACTGCTTGACTCATGATCCCTGAAAGAGAAGACATCAGACTTTTAGATGTATTGAAGCTTTTGGAAAATTTTAAAAACTCACAAAAAAACATATTTTTGCAAAATTTGACTTTAATATCATGGGATGACTTTAAATCAATGGAGGGTTAAATTAAAAAGAGCATCTAATAAATGTAACATCGTAGTTCAATAATTTTCAATATTTAACCAATTGGCACTTTGGACAACTGCACGTAAAGCCAATAGGACAGATAGCAAATAATAAAGGTGGGTCAACATTAGACTTGGTATTTCGGTTTTCCAATTATTTGACTGACTCGATTTGGATCTTTTGCCCAATTCTGAATCAAATGTCCTACGTTACGCCATGACCATTTTTGGAAATCAATGTTCATAGTCCATAAAGTTACCCCTTTCTATTGGTGCAAATTTAGCCAGAACTAAATTGAGCTAAATTTTATGGTTTCTCGAGAAGAATTGATCATGCCTCGTAAAGTACAGATATGGCCACATAATAAATATACAATTATAGTACAGGCAGTTCCGGGTTACGTACAAGATAGGTTCCATAGGTTTGTTCTTAAGTTGAATTTGTATGTAAGTCGAAACTGTATATTTTATAACTGTAGATCCAGAAAAAAAAAATTTTGCCCCAGTGACAATTGGACTTTTTTTCTGTAATTGGACCAAGAATTATCGATAAAGCTTCATTACAGACACCTTACAGCTGATCATTGCAGTCTGGGACTATAGTAAAGCATCCAGAGAGCTTCACCAAAGGTCACAGTGTGCAGAAGGGTCCGTCTTTAACTAGGGGTCATCTGTAAGTCGGGTGTCCTTAAGCTATGAGAGAACTATAGAAACATTACAGAATTGCAAAAAAACTAGTAACATGAAAGAGCTAAGTAATAAAGAAATATTCCGAAAAATAAACTCAACAAATCATCGATCTTTCTGTCTATCCATCTTAGGACTATTGCAATCCATCAATCATATATTATGGATAATTGTACTTTTAAACCATTCAGTCAAAAGTTTTCAATACTATTAAATTGGAAATGTCCAAATTTCTTGTGAGTTGTTGTTAATAGACATAATAATTGTGATATATAATAATAAAGTCACATACCATGAATAAGGAGAAGTATATAGACAACATCCATATCTGGAGCAGAGCATAGGGGTCCGACACATACTGGATATTACTCTGCAATACACTGATATATATTCCCCATATCTCACCATATATAGAAATGTAAAGAGTTTTGGGTCCTCCCACCTCACATTGACACTGAGGATCATCTCATCTCAGATAGAGACATCTGTACAGAAATAAGATAAGGATTATCTTCTACTAAACTGTCATAAACTGAAATCTAGGAAATCTAACAGTTCGACACCTCTCTGTCGAAGGACTGCCCCAAAATCTCATTTTTGGCAAGAGTAAAAAACTGAGCATAGAGATTGTTTTATTTTTAGATTGGTCTTCAGGAGGTTCTCCACCACTCATGGTAAGTCCAGTAGTTGTCTATGTTGTCTATGATTTTTCAGTTATTTATGTAATTTTATGTTTCATCTTACACTTCTACCGAGTTGATAACCTTCTCTTTGTTTCTTCACTTGGAGTTAAGTTCTCTTAGATAATCTTCTGATGGACCTCCTTTCTTTCCTTGCCTTAGACTACTCTACTAAAACTATAACACACCATAGTGAAGACTTAACTTATTCTTTCTAAGTCTTCTACATATAACACCATAGATTACCCAAGACTCTCTGCTTCTTTATTTTGAATGTTTCAGTCTGTTTCATCTCTTAATGACTTTCACCTCAGACAGTCTCTGTTGATCAGACTATCGACAGGTTTGGTTTTTAGTACCAAAATTATCTAGGTCACTCCAGATTATAATTGTACACTGCCTAAGGACAATGGAGCATTTACTTCCCCGGTCCAGTCGCGATTGTGCATTGTCCGACGCTGATTCGCTGCTGGGATTCACTAAGGTTGTGTGCCCGATATCCAGCAGGTATGCGCCGAGGTCCGCCAGAGTTCACCTTCTTCGTCCCGGTGCATGTAAGTGCTGATCTTGCGACATAAATTCTTTTTTAAATTCTACGTCTTTTCCGAATCCGTCGGGTTGTACGGTGGCCACGCCCCCAGATTTCTGTTGCATGAAAGCCAGGGCCGATGCCCCACAATCAGATCGCGTGCGCCAAAATCCCGGGGCAATTTGGCGCAAATCGTAAATATTCGGGGAAACCCGATGAAAGTGCAAAATTTGGCCCCCTAGTAAATGAGCCCCAATGTGTCTCTTCTTTTTGTGCCTATTTTGGTCTTTAGAATACAACCACAGTTTTCAAATCTTCCCTGTGTCACTATAAGCGGTTATAGCTTTGGAGCATTTTAACATATCCAGGGGATATTGAGATTGTTTTCTCGTCACATGTTGTACTTCAAATTATTTCAAAAATTTGGATGATATCTCATGTCTGCTTTATGTTGTCATGTTTTTTTTAAGATTCCACGTATTTTACTAGAATGTTATGAGGGTTAGAATTTAGGCAGCTTTTTTCAATTTTTGGGGAAATCTCCAAACCTCGTTTTTAGAAGGACCTGCTCAACTTTCAATTGGACTATGAAAGGCCTAAATAATAGCTAGAGTCGTAAATTACCTTAATATGGACAATAAGTACACTCCTCAACAAATGAAAAAACACTAAAATGAAAAAAAACTAAGAATTTTATTAACCCTTTAGGTGTTTTATTGGGGTTTTATTAAAACAAAATGATGGTGCGTTCTAGAAATTGTAATATTTTTGGACAAAACATTCATTTTGGGTGAAAATTAAAAATTTGCAATGGATTAAATGAAAAAAGGTTCCACAAAGTTTGATACCCAATTTCTCCCAAGTGTACTGATGTTTCTCCTGGGTGAACCTACTGTATGGGCACAAGGCCGGGTATTGCATTTTCAATTTGTAGAGGCTATAATTTTTTTCTTTTTTTAATGTGGACTTATAGGGACTTATTTTTTTTGCCACATGAGATGCACTTTTCTGATACATAATTTTGGGGCATCTATAGCTAATTGATAAGATTTAATTAACTCTTTGTTGCTGGACAGTTTACAGACAGAATGGGTCTGCCTGCGGGTGACATTGGGCAGCCATGGGGCACATTTCGGGGCTGCCCAGAAAAGGATCGAATCCTCCAGTAAGTGCCACGGGGGTCCGATGCTTGACCACGGCATGTGAGGGGTTAACACCCGCGATTTGAGTCAGCAATTTTGAGGGTTTGAAATTTTTTGTCCTTTTTTCACAAAGTTTGTCATATTGTTTCCTGATTTGTCATAAGTTTCCAGATGTGAACATCATAAAAAGTCACAAATTTTGGCGGAATTGTAAATACTTTCCAGTCCAGAGCAGGGGTATCCTAGGAGTTGCTTCTACATTTCATATAATTCGCAGAGTTCACTTTTACTACACACAATAGCAAAAGAAAATGGCAGTGACAACGAGAAGTTGGAGTGATTTTAAAATAGTAGGTCTACATTTCTATGTTATGCGTTGGGTACCGAAACTTTGACAACTTTGCTTCACATCTAAAAGTTAACAGGATGTTGTATAAGATCTGTCCAGTCTCTGTGGTTAGAATACAGTTTATTTTTTTATTTTAAAGTAGAAAAAAGTAAGGATAACGAAACGTTACAAAGAAAGAAACAAAACTTGTGATGGCTAAACTTAGAATCTATAAAGGCTACAAATTTGCTGTCTGTTCTAACATTTCTGGTTTCTATTTATATCAAGTTATCTTGAAACAAATTACAGTTGACCATTGTAGAGTTTTTTAAATTTTTTAATAATTTTTTTTTTAACAATGTACAGGACAAGCAATGCAATTGCCACAAAACAGAAGATGACTCTTTTAATGTAGGACATTGTGATGAAGGATTGTTGAGGCTACTCAACTTGAAGGTATTTAAGATGTTCTGATCACTGAAGAGGAAACTTATTAGAATAAAAGTCCACCACTCAAGACATGGTAAACAAAATCTCTTCTAGTATGGACAGTAATACTACACTTTATTCTTTGTGTGAATTTTACCCTACACTTTTTCTTATGTTTTCCTGACCCCCCACCCCATATATCTTCACTGACGGAACTTTTCATGATTAGAATGACATCAGAGAATTTGCCAAATTGTCCTGAGTCCTAAGAACAAATCCAGTTCTAGGCACAACATAAGTGGTGAGAACACCACGGATAATGCTCTATTACGGATAAACCACCATTGCAGGTTGAAACCCATTAAAAAAAAAAATCTGCTATGCAGGAAGTTAAAAGGTTTTATTTAATAGGTTTTTTCAAAAATTAAAAAAAAGGTAAGAAGTGCAAAAAGCGACACAGAAGACAACAAAGACTTCCGATAGGCCTTAAAATGGCAGGAAGGGGGGGGGGGGGGGGGGGTTTGAGCCAAATTGCTGGCAACTTGCTGATTAAATGTCTTAAGAATTTATATAACTATATTTAGGAATTTTTACACTTTCACATAAAATTTATACTCACAAGGATAGTCTGATAAGTCAGATGTTCCTTGTACTCTATCATATCTTGGAAGGGGACTTGCCATGAGGATGTAGTCCCATTAATGGGACTACATGTAGAACAGTTTAGGACAGTGAAAGAATCTCTCAATTCTGTGATTGAGTATTGAATTAACTCCTGGTAAGGAGTCAAAGGTGTAGAAAAGACATATGTTGGTGTGTCCTATGTTGACTTGAAGGATCGTTTCATAAGATTAGTTCATCATCATAAGCTACCTTATCCAGCTGCCACTAAGCAGTTGATTTGGGAAGATGCAAGTAGCCTATAGGACATCATTGAAGTTAAAAGGGAGCATCCCAACATGGCTCTTCTCGGCTGCCCCTCTTTCCCTAGGTCCTTATATGCAGCATTTAATAACAGGCAAACCATTTATTGCTTCCAGCAGTTTACTAATGGTGAAGTGGATCTCCTTCAGGCCTTGCATCCAGGCAGGTGAGCTGAGTACTCATTGATATACCACCCTGTATACACTCATGTGCACCTGCAATTGTAGGAAGAAGTTTGGCCGGTCAAGACAATGGGGCAGATTTACTTACCCGGTCCATTCGTGATGCAGCGGCGCGTTCTCCGTCGAAGATTCAGGTCTTCCGGCGATTCAGTAAGGTAGTGCGCCCGATGTCCACCAGGTGTCACTGTTGCGCTGAAGTCCTTCGGAGTTCACTGGAGTTCACCATCCGTTGCTAGGTGCAGGTAAGCGCGTGTCAAGCAACACATTTTTGAAAAAAAATCCGCGTTTTTTCCGAATCCGTGGGGTTTTCCGATGGCCATGCCCCCCAATTTCCATCGCGTGCATGCCGGCACCGGTGTGCCACAATCCAATTGCGTACGCCAAAAACCCGGGGCAATTTGGCGCAAAGCGATTCAGGCCCTTAGTAAATGATCCCCAATATCTAAGACCAATTTGGTCTATTAGATAATTTTTTTTCTCATTCACAACATAAATGTAGGGGGGGGGGGGCTTTACAGAACAGAATTGCAGTTGAACGGATCCAAACCACAAAGTTCGTGCTTGTACCAAACTTTGCAGGATCGAGTCCTCTGGACCTGACTCCGAACTTCATTAGAACCCAAATTTTAACAGGTCCGCTCATCACTAAACAGAATATATTACTTTAAGTGAAAAAATACAAAAATGTACAAAAAATGTTCCTTTAACCAATGATAAAATTTATATAATGAGCCTTTTTGTTTTCTTTGCCATCATTTGTACATCAATCTGGGATTTCACAGAGAGATTTGTGATGTAAATCTAGTAAGGTGATTGATATTAAGTTCTGAATAGACAATTTCATCCTAGAACAGAAAAAATATGTATTTGTTAGCAATTCATTTATTACATCCTAATTTGTAAAGTGAAAAGTCTTACACTTGCAATTTTGTTTTCCTCGATTATATACAATCTGTTGCACATACTTACCTCAGTCATAGTATTATTTCCCATCAAGTCAGGAGTCTCATTATCTGGAAAAAAGAATTACACACTAAATGCCATTTTGTTACACTATGAGCTTTTATGTGACCTTGGAGCACAGCACAACCATCTCTAGGGTTTACAGAGAATGGTCCGAAAAAGAAAAAACATCCAGTGAGCGGCAGTTCTGTGGGCGGAAATGCCTTGTTGATGCCAGAGGTCAGAGGAGAATGGGCAGACTGGTTCGAGCTGATAGAAAGGCAACAGTGACTCAAATCGCCACCCGTTACAACCAAGGTAGGCAGAAGAGCATCTCTGAATGCACAGTACGTCGAACTTTGAGGCAGATGGGCTACAGCAGCAGAAGACCACACCGGGTGCCACTCCTTTCAGCTAAGAACAGGAAACTGAGGCTACAATTTGCACAAGCTCATCGAAATTGGACAGTAGAAGATTGGAAAAACGTTGCCTGGTCTGATGAGTCTCGATTTCTGCTGCGACATTCGGATGGTAGGGTCAGAATTTGGCGTCAACAACATGAAAGCATGGATCCATCCTGCCTTGTATCAACGGTTCAGGCTGGTGGTGGTGGTGTCATGGTGTGGGGAATATTTTCTTGGCACTCTTTGGGCCCCTTGGTACCAATTGAGCATCGTTGCAACGCCACAGCCTACCTGAGTATTGTTGCTGACCATGTCCATCCCTTTATGACCACAATGTACCCAACATCTGATGGCTACTTTCAGCAGGATAATGCGCCATGTCATAAAGCTGGAATCATCTCAGACTGGTTTCTTGAACATGACAATGAGTTCACTGTACTCAAATGGCCTCCACAGTCACCAGATCTCAATCCAATAGAGCATCTTTGGGATGTGGTGGAACGGGAGATTTGCATCATGGATGTGCAGCCGACAAATCTGCGGCAACTGTGTGATGCCATCATGTCAATATGGATCAAAATCTCTGAGGAATGCTTCCAGCACCTTGTTGAATCTATGCCACGAAGAATTGAGGCAGTTTTGAAGGCAAAAGGGGATCCAACCCGTTACTAGCATGGTGTACATAATAAAGTGGCCGGTGAGTGTATATCAAGGATTGAGAAAGGCTCCAGTGTGTAGGAGCTAAAACGTTGCATGGACACTTTGGAATAAAAAGGAGTGTTGCCAATATTTAATATTTTTTGTATTGATGATCCGAGTCACCCTCTTATATTATAATTGTTGAGCTGCTACAAGGTAATGTGAATAGTATACAACTTGTATAATACTGTTAATTCGGTGTGCCCTAAACATAATTCAGCACCAAGGCATAAAAGGGAATCCGTCACCAGATTTTCATTAGTAAACCTAATAACAGGTTTCAATAGCAGTATACTTCCTACAAAAAAAAATTGGAAGCCTACCAGACTACCAGACACCCTGCCATAAGGAGCAGCAAGTCACAAGAGGTGTGTGTTATTTGTGCCAGTCACTATATAGCTCAGCCCATGTCTCTAGCATCTCTCTCACTGGTAACAAAAGTGAAAACGTGGAACTTGGAACTTATAGAATACTTGTAAGGTCATTCCCTCCCACTCAAAACATTTTTTTCCCATTCACGTAGCCATACGGGGCTTCTTGGACAGATTGTACTTTCTAGCGGGACAATTAAACATTCTGTACTAGGAAGCTGATACAAAATTTAGTTTAGGTTATGGTGGCACTTATCGATCTCTGCTAGGCCGAGTTTGAGTGCATCCACAATAGGTCCCAACACCAGAAAAAGACCAAGGTAAAAAATGGCAATTACAAAAAACAAGTGTGGGCACGGTCACAACACGGTTTCAGAAGTGAAAAATACAATTTTAATTTCAAACGGAGTGTTACTTTTCTTCTAAAATACAACAAACATTAATTACATAAAATGAACAATATTGACACATCTACACACAGATGATGTATGGACCCCAGTGTGGACTTAATTCATCTTTTTCTATGTGTGCAATGTCTCACTGGCAGAAAGGTTAGTTTTTAACGATTAATAATAATATATAATACTTATGAACAATATAGCAGTATATGTCGTAATTTCCTTAAACTGCGTGGATTTGGTTTAACCTGTTGTGTGTATAAAATATCTCTCTCCGTAGGATCATATATTGTACACACTGTGAAATCCTATGTTTTTTATTTTTTATTTTTTATGTCCCAATTTTAGACAAAGGGATGAGTCCTTAATTGGTTTCCCTAGTGTAAACATCAATATAAAAAATGGGAAGGTAAAAATAAAAAGATACGTAAAAAATCGTAAAAAATTCACAAAAAATTGCATGCATTTAAAATGAAAAAGTTAAAAAGGTAAAGGATTTTTCTGAGGGTAAATTGGTATCCAGGAGGTTTTAAAGTTGTACAGAGTGTAGGGCCCTACACCTGTTCAGACTCTTACAGATCTTTTATAATAATACTTGAAGTTTGAGCACTCACGATTGGTTGGTCTTATGTGGCTGTCTTTGTGTCCGTATTTCTGTTTCTAGTCAGCGGAGATGTCTGGAGAAGTTCTGTATTGTAGGGATTTCTTTGTTGGCCGCTTTCGATACGCGATGGCGTCCTCCACGTGCAACGGCGTCCGTGTGTATCCTCCGGGAACGCCACCAAGAAAGACGAGTCTGCACGTTCCCCACTCCTCGGTCCTCTCCCTTCACAGTGCGGGCTCCGCAACCACCGCGTGCCACGGATGATATTGTGCCTGCCAACGTGCAGCACTCCGAACAATGGACTCCAGCCCACCAGCAACCCGTTAGTGGAAGTCTCCCTGTAATTGTATAGAGAGTGGTGCGGTGGATCCAATCTTGGGAGTGTTCTAATTTTGTAAGAGTCTAATGGTTATGGTTAGTGTCTATGGCTAAAAACGCGTTTCGAAGCGCAATGCTTCTTCCTCAGTAGCTTGAAAATTGTGAAAACCTCCTCATTGTTGTATTTGGTTAAATAGCCTTTTTGGGCTAAACATTGCCTGGTCTGGATCCGTGTGAACTGGATCGGACTTTAAAAACCGAACCTGGACCAATTCACTTATATCCTCTTCAAAGTGATATTAATTTACAATGTATGTGTCCAAATGAATCATTACAGCAAACAAACAGGTTCCGATCGTGACAAAAGTGTGATTAGATCCAAATAACAAGAAAATAGAAGTAGAGAAATATATATAGTCGAATATATGTTTTTTATGGAAATGAATGTAGGTAAGGTTGGGTGTTTGCATAGTAATTAGAGATGAGCGAACACTAAAATGCTCGGGTGCTCGTTATTCGAGACGAACTTTTCCCGATGCTCGAGTGCTCGTCTCGTTATTCTTTCTAAGTCATCTACATATAACACCATAGATTACCCAAGACTCTCTGCTTCCTTATTTTGAATGTTTCAGTCTGTTTCATCTCTTGATGACTTTTACCTCAGACAGTCTCTGTTGATCAGACTATTGGCAGGTTTGGTTTGTAGTATCCAAAATTATGAAGGTCACTCCAGATTATAATTGTACACTGCCTAAGAACAATTTACTTCCCCGGTCCAGTCGCGATCCCATGGCGCGTTGTTTGACGCTGATTCGGGTCTGCTGGGATTCACTAAGCTTGTGTGCCCGATATCCAGCAGGTATGCGCCAAGGTCCGCCAGAGTTCACCTTCTTCATCCCGGTGCTTGTAAGTGCTGATCTTGCGACACAAATTCTTTTTTAAATTCTACGGCTTTTCCGAATCCGTTGGTTGCCCGACGGCCACGCCCCCAGATTTCTGTTGCATGAAAGCCAGGGCCGATGCACCACAATCAGATCGCGTGCGCCAAAATCGCGTGGCACAAATCGTAAATATTCGGGAAACCCGATGAAAGTGCGACATTTGGCCCCTTAGTAAATGAACCCCAATGGGGGTCATTTACTAAGGGCCAATTCGCGTTTTCTCGACGTGTTACCCGAATATTTACGATTTGCAACGATTTTCCCTGTATTACCCCGGTTTTTTGACGCACGCAATCGGATTGTGGCGCATCGGCGCCAGCATGCACGCAACGGAAATCGGGGGCGTGGCCGAACGAAATTCAGAAAAACCGCCACATTTTTTTAAAAAAAAAGTGTAGCTCGGCACGCACTTACCTTTACTCAGCCCGACTCAGTGAACTCCAGTGCGTTCCGATGCTCTTCAGCGCAGCAGCAACATCTGGTGGACGTCGGCGGAACTGCCTTAGTGAATCGCCGGAAGACCCGAATCCAATGCAGAGAACGCGCCGCTGGATCGCGAACGGGCCGGGACAATACGTAAGATGGTGTCTGAGTCCAGTGTAATATCTTTAACAATATATATAGATATAGTATTTTTTTAAGTGTCGATTCTATGTAGTAGGCTTGGTTTAGTTAAAGGGCACCTACCACCACAAATCTACCTATAAAGGTAGATCGGGTGGTAGGTGAATCAATGGGACGTGAGGATAGCCCTTTTAAGGGCTAATCCTCACGTCCCCGCACTGTTTTATAAACTTTTATTACCCTAATATGGTGTGGCGCTGTCTTTGGAGGAAAGCCGCCATGGACAACTCCTTTAAAGGAAACCTACCACCACAAATCTACCTATAAAGGTAGATCGGGTGGTAGGTGAATCAATGGGACGTGAGGATAGCCCTTTTAAGGGCTAATCCTCACGTCCCCGCACTTTTTTGTAAACTTTTATTACTCGAATATGTTAATTTTGTTATGCGGCTACTCCACGCCCAAGTAGCCACATAACAAAATTAACATTAGCTTTGGAGCATTTTAACATATCCAGGGAATATTGAGATTGTTTTCTCGTCACATGTTGTACTTCAAATTATTTAAAAAATTTGGATGATATCTTATGTCTTTAGTTATTTAAAAAAAAACACAGAAATGTTTTATTTTCAAAGTTGTAATTTCTCTACATTTGAAGCAGATAGCACCCAAATTACATCATAACTTACATATCTTACCAAACATCTGCTTTATGTTGTCATGTTTTTTTAAGATTCCACGCATTTTACTAGAATGTTATGAGGGTTAGAATTTAGGTGGCTTTTTTCAATTTTTTGGGAAATCTCCAAACCTGGTTTTTAGAAGGACCTGCTCAACTTTCAATTGGACTATGAAAGGCCTAAATAATAGCTAGAGTCGTAAATTACCCCAATATGGACAACAAGTACACTCCTCAACAAATGAAAAAACACTAAAATTAAAAAAAACAAATAAGTTTGTTAACCCTTTAAGTGTTTTATTGGGGTTTTATTAAAACAAAATGATGGTGTGTTCTAGAAATTGTAATATTTTTGGACAATACACTCATTTTGAGTGAAAATTAAAAATTTGCAATGGATTAAATGAAAAAAGGTTCCACAAAGTTTGATACCCAATTTCTCCCAAGTATACTGATGTTTCTCCTGGGTGAACCTACTGTATGGGCACAAGGCCGGGTATTGCATTTTCAATTTGTACAGGCTATAATTTTTTTCTTTTTTTAATGTGGACTTATAGGGGCTTATTTTTTTGCCACATGAGATGCACTTTTCTGATACATAATTTTGGGCCATCTATAGCTAATTGATAAGATTTTTTTTTTAACTCTTTGTTGGTGGACAGTTTACTGGTGACATTGTGGGCTGCCACAGGGATCTGATCATTAGGGGGAATAACCTTACAAGCCACGGTCATGGTTGACCACAGCGTGTGAGGGGTTAACACTCGCGATTGGAGTTGGCAATTTTTTGGGGTGGGGGGGGGGTTGCACTTTTTTTTGTCTTTTTTTCACAAATTTTGTCATATTGTTTCTTGATTTGTCATAAGTTTCCAGATGGGAACATCATAAAAAGTCACAAATTTTAGCGTAATTGTAAATAACTTCCAGTCCAGAGCAGGGGTATCCTAGGGGTTGATTCTACATTTGAAACCATTCACAAAGTTCTTTCTCCTACACACATTAGCATAAGAAAATGATAGTGACAACGAGAAGTTGGTGTAATTTTAAAATAGTAGGTCTACATTTCTATGTTAAGCGTTGGGTACCGGAACTTTGACAACTTCACATCTGAAGCTTAACAGGATGTTGTATAAGATCTGTCCAGTCTCTGTGGTTAGAATACAGTTTATTTTTTATTGTAAAGTAGAAAAAAGTGAGGATAACGAAACGTTAAAAAGAAAGAAACAAAACTTGTGATGGCTAAACTTAGAATCAATAAAGGCTACAAATTTGCTGTCTGTTCTACCATTTCTGGTTTCTATTAATATCAAGTTATCTTGAAACAAATTACAGTTGACCATTGTAAAGTTTCTTTAATAAAATTTTTTTAACAATGTACAGGACAAGCAATGCAATTGCCACAAAATAGAAGATGACTCTTTTAATGTAGGACATTGTAAAGTAGGATTGTTGAGGCTACTCAACTTGAAGGCATTTAAGATGTTCTGATCATTGAAGAGGAAACTTATTTGAATAAATGTGAAGTCCACCACTCAAGACAAGGTAAACAAAATCTCTTCTCGTATGGACAGTGATACTCCACTTTATTCTTTGTGTGAATTTTACCCTACACTTTTTCTTATGTTTTCCTGAGCCCCACCCCTCCCCCCCACCCCATATATCTTCATGATTAGAATGAAATCAGAGAATTTGCCAAATTGTCCTGAGTCCTAAGAAAAATCCTGTTCTAGGCACAACATAATCTCGTAATGTGAGAACACCACGAATAATGCTCTATTACAGATAAACCAGCATTGCAGGCTGAAACTCATAAAAAAAAATAATCTGCAATGCAGGAAGTTAAAAGGTTTTATTTAATAGGTTAAAAAAGATAAGAAGTGTAAAAAGCGACATGGGAGGGCAACAAAGACTTCCGATAGGCCTTAAAATGGCAGGGGGGGGGGGGAAGCTCGGTCGAGTATGTTCGCTCATCTCTACACCTGGTCTGTTAGTCTAACATTGCTGCCTGAGGTAGAAGATAAGTCACTTGTAAGGTGTTGGACAAGACAAAGATCATTTTGGACCCGGTCAGCAGGGGTGCAGCATTCTGTCTGTAACTAATTTAGACAGTAAATTATATTTATCTCCACCTAATGGAAAACTGTATTTATGTAGGCAGTATATTACTTTCTAATATATTTTTATGTGTGTGGTATATTATTGCTTGTATCCACTATAGGTGTTCATTTAAGTGTGCAGTGTATTTGCAGATGGTATGTATCGCTTTTTTTTTCACATGGCCTTAATTTCGGTTGGGGAAGGGTACACAGGCCAAAGTTTGCATCCAGGCTAATTGGAGTCTTGATAGGCCACTGCAGGTAACTCTAACATAAAAGGACTCATTAACTAAGGGTCCGTGGACCATACAATCGGAATATGTGACGATTTCCGAAGGGTTTTTTGGCGATTGGACTTTGCCGCATCGGTGCCGGCTTTCATGTGACAGAAATTGGGGGGCGTGCCATCGGATGATCCGACAGATTCAAATTTGTGTCGCAAGCCATGCACTTACATGCACCGGGAAGAACTGTTTAAAAAATGTAATGTGTAGTGAGTCTAAAATTTTTTCAATTTTAAAAAATTTCACTTCATGTCTTTAAGTGGGCCTTCAAATTACTTTCACTATTTTTTTAAACTCTAGTAAAAAAAAATAGCATTTTCCCCTTATCCTATTTTTTCATGACCCGTGTATAAGCCAAAGACCCAAGTCACAGTGTAGGGACCTGCTTGATCGCGCAAGAATAATCGACGATTAGTCACAAAGGTCCCATAACCCATTTGAGAAATCATTTTTTAGTTTCAAAAGTTGACACAGGGGATCAGTAATGAGCGAGGTAAAATATATAAAAAGCTCTTTGCATCAATTGTGTCTTTTTAACAGAAATTAAGATCTCTCCCTACCATAGGTCCTGCTCTGCATTCGTCATCCAGCTTGTGTGTAAGTTTTTATTTAACATTAATGATGATAATCTTATTTTTTTTCATCTCTGAATGTCCATAATTTTATAAAAATTACCAGTTTAAAAAAGGTTAAAATGAAACCTGACACTAAACAAATATGTTATGGTTTGAGTGGGTAGACAGAGGGAGGAGGCTCTCTTCTGGACTTATTTGCCCTAACAACCCCAACCACATTATAGTTTGTGTCCTGATTACATGTCCGGTCTCTCTTTGTGTCCCTAAAGCAATGTAAATCCTGTATGGAAGACATTTCAGTTCTACAGGCAGTCCCTGGGTTACGTACAAGATAGGGTCTGTAAGTGTGTTCTTAAGTTGAATTTGTATGTAAGTCAGAACAGGTATATTTTATAATGGTAGCTCCAGACAATAAATCAATAAAATTTAATTACAGAAACCTTACAGCTCATAATTGCAACCTCAGATTAAAGTTAAGCACCCAGAGAGCTTCACCAGTGGTCACAGTGGGCAGAGAACTCTGTCTTCTGGCAGAGGGGTCATCTGTAAGCCGAGGGTCCTTAAGCAGGAGACCGCCATTAGTGCTTTTTTTCATGGTAACTTTCTGTATCTGTGAAACTGACTCTGCTTTCTCCTCGTTTTTTGTCTGTGTACAATTAGTCTTTAAAATACATTTTTTACCTCTTGCGATGCCTGTTTCTCTTACAGACATGTACTTGAACCGTCAGATAACCTTAGCTGTCCCACTGGAACTTTTCTTTTTTTTCTTAAATATGTTGTCTTTCAATTTCTTATCTAAATAGAGAAACTTGATAGTAGAGGGTTGTGTCTGAACAGAGTCCAGTAACTCTTTAATTTGCGTTTTGTATATTTCCTCCTGCTCAACAGTGAGTTGCAATAATTTCTCCGAGCATTCCGTACGGATAGCATTCCACTGTGAGAAAAAACTGATGTATAACTGATGGACAGGAATTCCTCAACGTATGATTTTAGTGTTACAGGATCCCCCCAAATTCTTTTACAAGCAAATCTTCCAAATAATTCATGCAAATTCTTAAATTCCTCATCCCTTCTTGTTCCAAACTTGTTGCATTAACAGTTTTGTTTGGTGTACATTTATTCGACCAGACATGTAGCTGCATAAGGGAGGTTTTCCTCTTCGTTGGACTAATAAGTGGGCATATTATTATTATTATTTTTATAATATACACAAACAACTTGGGAGAGTCAACTCAATCGTAGAACGCCAACCTATTCCCTGAAGCTTCCAACTCACGGAACGGGCCTCAGTTATGTATGATCTATTCACAAAAGGAGGAAATCCAGTTACAGGCAAACTTCTTAAAATAAAACTTGTAATTCATTTTTTTCTTATGATTAAAATCCATAGTAATCAGTGCAGCAAAAGAGGAACAAAAAAGCAGGTGAAGCCTTCATATTTTGATAAGGCTTGTCCTCTGTCAAGCCCGGTTCCTCTTCTCGAAACGTGTTTCATTTTTAAACACACATGTTTTCGGACGAGCATGTTCGCTCATCTCTAGTTATAAATAATTATTCAGATGTCTCTTTTTACAAATTGAATGAAAAAAAATCACTAACTATTCTATTACTTGTTCCTAAAGTTTAAAGGGCATTATTAAAGGTTACTATGGCCTATAAAGGGCATAGATTATTTGGGAATCCTTATTGATAAGGTGATTAAAAAGATGATAAAATTAAATATGAAAAAAAACTTGTTTTAAACCTTAAGGAGGAGTTAGACAAATGTATTAAACTAGTATTGTCCCGCTTTGCTAAAATCCATGTAATAAAAATGTATATTATGACCTGTGTTCTATACTTGATTAGATGCATCCACTTTCCACAGGAATTTTTGGGATACTCATAAATAATGATATTCAAATTTATATGGGCATAAAAAGTGCCTATGATTAATAGGAAAATAATGTATATCTCAGTGGGGAAAGGTGGGATGGGATTCCCCCAAATCTGTTTCCATCATAAGACGGTACTCATTGAGCAGATGAAATGTATATACACCATAAACAGAGGGTGAACAACTGATTATGGGTAAGCAATGTACACAAATTCCTTAAGATGAGGCTAATTTCTATGTAAGAAGGGTTGCACAACTTATGTTGTTGGATGTTTATGCACTAGCACTTTATAGCTAACTAATACTCCAGCTATTTTGATTTGTGGTTTATGTTTACATGGTAGTGTAGTGAACTAGGGATGCACTAGCACTTTTTGATTAACTGGTCTCCCAGTAACCTTTACCTATCACTGTTGGTCCACATCCATATAGGAATACGATGATTTAGAAGGATTATTTCCTCTTTTGATGCATTCATTCTTACTGCCCATACTTTTAACCCTATACAAGGCCTCTATGGTAAGTGTTGTATCCAACATTTTGTGATGTTCTCACTTCTTCTCAAAGATGTTCCTGCATATTTAAGTTATGTATGTATTCAATAAAGACATTTTGTAGTATAATTAAGTTTTTGAGTTGGCTGGTAGGTGTGGGACACGAATCATAGTAGTACATGGACACAAATAGAGGATGCTGAAATTGGCCAGTTACAGTGAAATGAGCATTAACGGGCAAATTCCAAAAGTCATTGCTGTTAGAAAAAAATGGAATATATGGTAAATTTGGAGAAGGAAATGGGGAGAACATTTCCACTAACCAGTTGGCAACAAGCCATGTCCCTATCACAAAAGATATTTTACTGTACAATCACGTTGAGACACTCAGTCGGCTGCAATTAAGAAGTTACCTGTCACTATTAAGACTAGCAAAATGTTCAGATGTAGACTCTGATATTTACCAGATAACTGCTGGTGATGTAATAAGAATTTATTGAATTTGTATGTAAGTTGGAACTGTATATTTTATAACTGTAATCCCAGCCAAATTTTTTTTAGATTTTAAAAATGTTGGGTTGCCTTTAGAACCAGGATTAACAATAAAGCTTAAGTGCAGACACCTGTGATAACTGTTACAGCTGCTTATTGTAGCCTAAGGCTAAATTACAGTGAATTATCAACATATGGAGGGCCGTTTCTATCCAGGGGTAGGGGACCACCTGTATCTAATATATATAATTATTTGAACCGTCAGATAATTTTAGATGTCCCACTTAGATTTCTTTATTTCCATAATATTTTATTTTTTTTAAAACATGTTGTCTTTCAATTTCTTATCCAGAGTCCAGCAACTCTTTAACTTGCGTTTTTACATCAGCATGTGCCATTTCTTCCAATGAGTTCCAATAATTTAGTCGAACATAAGGATGGTATTTCACTGTGATAAAAATTCTGATGTATTAATGATGGATAGGAATTTCTTAGGAACCCCGATTTGTTACAGAATCCCACCAAATTCTTCCATGAGGAAATCTTTCAATTGATTCATGTGAATTCTTAAATCCATCATCCCTTCTTGTTCCAAACATGTTGCATTAGCATCAAACTTTCTGTCACTTCGTTTAATCTTGGGGAACAATCTCTCATATCGGCCAGACATGTAGCTGTACAAGAAGGGTTTTCCTCTTCGTTGGACTAATAAGTGGGCTACCAGCTTCTGGTGTGCACAACAGCATTTTTATAATACACACAAACAACTTGGGAGAGTCAACTCAACTGTACAACGCGACCTTTTCAACGAAGCTTCCAATGCACGGAACGGGCCTGAGGTTTGTATGATCTATTCACAAAAGGAGGAAAGCCAGCTACAGGCAAGCTTCTTAAAATAAAACTTGTAATTCGTTTTTTTTTTTCTGATGATTAAAATCCATAGTAATCCGTCCAGCAAAAGAGGAACAAAAAAGCAGGTAAAGCCTTCATATTTTGATAAGGCTGACAGAGGACAAGCCGGTTCCTCTTCTCGAAACGTGTTTCATTTTTAAACACACATGTTTTTCGTGTTTTAAATCTATGTAAGCTTTTAAGCTGTTTTTAAGAAATAAAATATTTCCATGAAAAACAAGTGCCCAATGGAATTTTTTTGAGCTATATTTTGACTCCTAACCCCCATTTTTAATTCATGGCTTAGCGTCAAGTGTTGCTAGCCTGACTGAAAACCACCCCTTACCAGAAGCTCTATACCTTCCAAGCCAACCTGACAGAGATCCAGTTGGCTAAAAAGAAATACTCAGAGTACCATTACTAAATATTCTCAAAAGTATATACACATAGATAGCATTTAATATTAGTATTAGTATTATTTATTATTATTATTATTATTATTATTAACAACTCTAATTGCAAGGAATTTGTTAGGATCGGTGGTAGGGGATCCTCTGTCATCCTCTGTGGATGACGTAAGCCGACACCTGGGACCATAGTCTAAGTGGTACCCAGTATTCACCAGAGCCCGCAGCAAGGCAGGTTGGACTTGTTGCGGCGTGGTACCACCAGGTCGTTCCACAGGCACAACTTTGTCCGCGGTGGTACAGAATCGCATTTGCGCATTTTAATAAGCGCATTTTAATTCTGCTTTTGTGAGTCTACATTTTCCTAGTGACCTATTTTGTGGTGGAGTTGATGGGAGAAAAATGCACTAAGGATGTTCTGAACAGTGGTCTATTCCGATTGGAGTACTTTCATATGCAATGGAATAAATTAATTTTATAGTGAGAATTAAGACTCTTGGAACATTGCAAAAAGATACAGCCTACGGACTTGGAGCTCCGGTCAGAGAATAAAAAGGTTTTTTATCTCAAAAAATTTTTGTAGTACAGAATCATCAGGTAAACTCGTGCTCGGGGACAGGTAGGAGGTCGAGACAGGTAGCACGGGATCGGAGTCGGGAACGTAGCAATAGGTCAGGACAGGCAGCACAGGATCGGAGTCAGGAACGGAATCGAGGTCACAATGGGAAATCTGGATAATCTCAGTGGGCTTTGAATAAAGCTTTCTCTCAGGCATGGAAGCACAAAGATCCGTCAGGGGACCTAAGAAGGGGCTGGTATCTGTAATGGCAAGCTGCTGGCCAGTGGCACTTAGCGGTGCACTGGCCCTTTAAATTTTACAGAGCCCTCGCGCATGCGGCCTAGGAAGCGTGTGCCATGGCGCGAACATTGTGGGGATCTCTGCTGGAGCTGGGAGAGGTGAGAGAGAGGCCGGAGAACACGGAGGCATACAGGTGCGCCTGAAACACGGGATATGGGTCGCAGGGGTACCCATGACAGAATTATAGAATACACCTATGATAGAAATAAATCACATCTTGTTTTCCATTTAGTCCATGGATGGGAGGAGTGTTTGGAATGTTCCCATGCCAGCAGAATGGGAACAAAACCATTTGTAAATAGTTTAGGATTTTTGTTCAAAAAATTTTTTTTTTGCACAAAGTTTTTTTTTTTTTTAAAGTTTGTTTTTGTAAATAGTTTCAGTTGATCCAGGGAGTTAGGAGGGAGATTTTCTCTATGGTTTCGCTGAAACTGGTGTTGCCGGCCCAATGCTGACTGAATATGGAGGCAGAAGATTAATTGACTGGAGTCAGTTGCCCTCCACTTCCTCTACTACTCAATGTTGGAAATATCCAGAGCTCCTATTTTTATTGCTGTAAACTATTATGTAGTGCAGCCCAGGCAAACAATTTTAATATGAGTATTTAAAATGGAAATGTAATAATTAAATAAAATATTTTTTGAATTTTTGAATATACATTACATGACCAGTTTCAAAAATTTTGACTATTTTGTTTATTATTGTATAACAGAATATCATAGAAAGTTATGGAATATCTAAACCAGACCACTCCCCGTAGGTTCATCTTACTTGGGTTCTCCGATGTTCTTCACCTTCAAGTCATCATCTTCATCACATTTTTGACAATGTATTTAATGACTATATCAGGGAACCTTCTTCTGATCATCATTGTGAGGATCAATCCAAGACTTCACAGCCCTATGTATTTCTTTTTGACCAGCCTATCAATCCAAGACTTCACAGCCCTATGTATTTCTTTTTGACCAGCCTATCGCTTACAGACATCTTTTTCTCCTCCTCCATTGATCCTGTGATCCTAATGAACATCTTCACTAAAGATAGAAGTATTTCTTCACTTGGATGTGCAGTACAGATGTACATCTCCTTAGCTATGGGGGTTACAGAGGATGTGCAGTACAGATGTACATCTCCTTAGCTATGGGGGTTACAGAATGTATATTACTTGCCTTCATGGCCTATGATAGATATGCTGCTATTTGTAGAAAGGCATTGTGCATCTACTTAGTTGCAGGGGCATGGACGGTTGGCTTCGTTAACTCTTTTGTGCAGGTCTTCCTCGCCTTCCAACTCCAATTCTGCCACTGTCCAATCGTCAACCACTACTTTTGTGAGGTACCTGCATTTATACGGATGGCTTGTAGAGATACTTTTGTTATTGAATTATCTATACAGATCACAGGAGGAGTTTTTGCTTTAAGCTTCTTCTGCTTGATTCTGATTTCATATGTCCATATTATCTTCAAGATAATGAAGATAATTTCATTAGAAGGAAGACAGAAATCCTTTTCCACCTGTGCCTCCCACCTCACCGTTGTCATCCTCTACTATGGGACTATTATGTTTATGTATCTACGACCACAATCAAAGAAATATAGTCATCGTCCTAGTAAATCAGACAACATAGTGCCAATTTTTTATACCGCAGTGACCCCGATGTTGAACCCTTTTATATACAGTATCAGGAACAAGGATGTGAAAAATACTTTCATCAATCAATTCAAGAGGAGACAATTTCATTAAATATTAAACATTTTCTTGAGTCTATGGCATCCACCGTTTTAACTGTCATCAGCTTCAGTAATTCTAACTAGTTGAGTGGACCTGAACAATTTTTAGGTCTTTGCTAAACATTGTGGGTCTGAGATCTCAAATGGTAGCATCTAAAGCATAACACTCATGATTAGTGCCAACACTGATTGTGGGTGCTATCAGTGAAGGTGAAAGTTCAAGTACGAGTTTAGTACACTAAACCAAACCTCGGTCTTGTGGCTGGTTGTGTGTGCACTAGCCGGGGTGTAATCAATCAAAGTGGGTCACAAATTCATACTGTCAGCCTTCAGTTTTTTAGTCTCTGTACTGCCAGCTACCATCTTTGACCCTATTATCTCTATTCCTGACTCTCAGCTTGCCTAGCGATTTTGTATTGCATTGCCCTCTTGGTTTGACCCTTATTTGGTGACTAACCAAGTAAATTATATTATCTCCACCTAATGGAAAACTGTAATTTAGTAGCTATATTAACTTTCTAATCTATTTTTTATTGTTGTGGTAATTATGCTTGTTCCACTAATAGGTGTTTAAATTACATGTCAGTGTGTGCAGTGGTATTGCAGATGGTATGTATCGGCTTTTTTTTTCACATGGCCTTAATTTCGGTTGGGGAAGGGTACACAGGCCAAAGTTGTCATCCAGGCTAATTGGAGTCTTGATAGGCACTGCAGGTAACTCTACCATAAAAAGACTCATTAACTAAGGGGTCCGTGGACCATACAATCGGAACTATGTGACGATTTCCGAAGGGTTTTTTGGCGATTGGACTTTGACGCATAGGTGCCGGCTTTCATGTGACAGAAATTGGGGGGCGTGCCATCGGATGATCCGACAGATTCAAATTGTGTCGCAAGCCATGCACTTACATGCACCGGGAAGAAGAAGGTGAACTCTGTCGGACCTGAGCAGGGAATGATACATGCAGGATATCAGGCGCAGGATCTACGTGGATCAAAGTGCAGGATCATCGGGGAAGGCACCTTGGGGATCGCAACCCGGACAGGTAAGTAAATGTGCCCCCATTTCCTGTTTAAATAATATTTGTAATGTGTGTAAAAATTATTTTCACATTTTAATAAAATTTCATATCACATCTTTAAGTCCTAAGTGGGCTTCCAATATTTCATATTTTTTTAAACTCTAGTAAAAAAACAATAGCATTTTCCGCTTATCCTATTTTTTCATGACCCGTGTATAAGCCAAAGACCCAAGTTCACTGTGTAGGGACCTGCTTGATCGCGCAAGAATAATCGATGATTACACAAAGGTCCCATACCCCATTTGAGAAATCTTTTTTAGTTTCAAAATTTGACACAGGGGATCAGTAATGAGCGAGGTAAAATATAAAAAGCTCTTTGCATTCAATTGTGTCTTTTTACAGAAATTAAGATCTCTCCCTACCATAGGTCCGTCTGCATTCATCATCCCGCTTGGTGTAAGTTTTTATTAACATTCATGATTGAAAATCGTATTTTTTTTCTTCTTGAAGTCCGTAATTTTATAAAAATTACCAGTTTAAAAAAGGTTAAAAACGAAACCTGACACTAAAAAATATGTTATGGTTTGAGTGGGTAGACAGAGGGAGGATGCTCTCTTCTGGACTTATTTGCCCTAAAACCCAACCACATTATAGTTGTGTCCCTTGATTCATGTCGGTCTCTTTGGTCCCTACAGCAATGTAAATCCTGTATAAGACTTTCACTTACTACGCAGTCCCTGGGTTACATACAAGATAGGGTCTGTATTTGCGTTCTTAAGTGAATTTGTATGTAGTCAGAACAGGTATATTTTATAATGGTAGCTCCAGACAAGAAATCAATAAAACTTAATACAGAAACCTTACATCTCATATTGGCAACCTAGATTAAAGTTAGCATCCAGAGAGGCTTCACCAGTGGTCACAGTGGGCAGAGAACTCTGTCGCTGGAGAGGGGGTCATCTGTAAGTCGAGGGTCTTAAGCAGGAGACCGCCATAAGTGCTTTTTTTTCATGGTATTTCTCTGTGATGTGAAAACTGCTCTGCTTTCTCGTCATTTTTGTCTGTGTATAATTATCTTTAAAATAATTTTTTTACCTTCTGCGATGCCTGTTTCCTTACAGACATGTACTTGAACCGTCAGATACCTTAGCTGTCCACTAGGAATTTTTTCTTCTATTTTTTAAAATATGTTGTCTTTCAATTCTTATCTAAATAGAGAAACTTGTTAGTAGAGGATTGTGTCTGAACAGAGTCATAACTCGTTATTTGTTGTTTGTATATGTCCTCTGTCAACAGTGGTTGCAATAATTTCTCCGAGCATTCCGTACGGATAGCATGTCCCTGTGAGAAAAATTCTGAGTATAACTGAGGACAGGAATTTCTTGGACTCGTTCCGATTTCCTCAACGTATGATTTAGTGTTACGGGATCCCCCCAATTCTTTTACAAGCAAATCTTCCAAATAATTCATGCAAATTCTTAAATTCCTCATCCCTTCTTGTTCCAAACTTGTGCATTAACAGTTTTGGTTAGGTGTACATTTATTCGACCAGACATGTACAACATACAACGCCAACCTATTCCCTGAAGCTTCCAACTCAACGGAAACGGGCTCAGGTATTTATGATCTATTCACAAAAGGAGGAAATCCAGCTAACAGCAACTTCTTAAAATAAAACTTGTAATTCATTTTTTCTAATGATTAAATCCATAGTAATACAGTGCAGCAAAAGAGGAACAAAAAAGCAGGTGAAACCTCTTTATTTGATAAGGCTGAAGAGGACAAGCCGTTCCTCTTCTCGAAACGTGTTTCATTTTAAAACACACATGTTTTTTCCTGTTTTAAATCTATTAGCTTTTAAGCGTTTTAAGAAATAAAATATTTTCCATGAAAAAACGAGAGCCCAATGGAATTTTTTGAGCTATATATGAATCCTAAACCCCATTTTAATTCATGGCTTAGCGTCAAGTGTTGCTAGCCTGACGGAAAACCACCCCTTACCAGAAGCTATATACCTACCCAGCCAACTTGACAACCAGGAAGATCCTTGCTAAAAAAGAAATACTCAGAGTACCATTACTAATATTCAAAAAGTATTTACACATAGATAGCATTTAATATTAGTATTATTATCATTATTATTATTATTATTATTATATTATTATTATGTTACCTCTAATGCAAGGAATTTGTCAGGACGGTGGGGAGTGATCCTCTGTACTACCGAGGACTATGACGTAAGCCGACACTGGGACCGTAGTCTAAGTGGTACCCGTATTCACCAGACAGCACGCAGCAAAGCAGGTTGGACATTGTTGCGTCGTGGTACCACCAGGTCGGTCTCCACGGCACAACTTTGTCCGCGGTGGAGTACAAGATCGCATTTGCGCATTAATATGTGCATTTTAATTCTACTTTTGTGAGTCTACATTTTCCTAGTGACCTACTGTGTGGTGGAGTTGATGGGAGAAAAAATGCACTAAGGATTGTTCGAACGTGGTCTATCCGATTGGAGTACTTAATATCAATGGAATCAATTAAATTTAAAGGAAAATTAAGACTCTTGGACATTGCAAAAGATACAGCCTACAAACTCGGAGTCTCGGTCGAGAATAAAAAGGTTTTTTCTCAAAAAATTTTGTAGGACAGAATCGTCATGAAAACTGGAGTCTAAGTGACATGGCAGTAGATGACCCAAAAACTTCTCTCCTGTGTTTTCTGATGTATTACAAACTGGTAAAAGGAAAAGGCATCAAGAGTGTTAGTAGTCCAGTCTTCGACTACCAATGGTTAATTCAAGTGGTTTCTTCCCTTGCTCACTGAAGGGGATTTTAGACCTAAGGCCATGGAGGAGATTTATTTTTTCTCTTTCTTGTTTTACAGTTGTTTAGTTCCTTTTTGTCTTGTCAGTCTGATTCGTCTAAGTTTGATTTCTCTTGTGGTAAACTGCACCTGTGCCTGTTAGTCTAACATTGGGGCCTGGTCTAGAAGAATAGTCACTTGTAAGTTGTTGACCAAGACAAAGAACAATTTGGACCCGATCAGCAGGGGTGCAGCAGTCTGTCTGTAACTAATTTAGGCAGTACATTACTTTCTCATATATATTTATGTGTGTGGTATATTATTGCTTGTATTCACTACAGGTATTTACCCCTTCCCGACACGCGCTGTAATAGCACAGCATGGTGGGAAGTGACTTAATGGCGCGCAGCGTACTACTACGGCACACAGTAGGTGCCAGTTCACGTTTGGAGCTGACACCATACAGAACGGGTGTCAGTTGCGAATTGCAGCCGACACCCGTCTGTAACACCGGCGACTGGAGATTCCTCCGATCGCGGGTGTTAACACCTTACATGCCGCTGTTAAACATGCCGCTGCCCCCATGCCAGATGGCATCCTGGCTTAAAGTAAATACATGGGTGGATTTGATCTGTTAGATCAGGTGCTGAGACCATACAGCGCTCTACGGAAACCAAATATATGGTACATAAGGGCTGGCCATGTACATTGTACAGATGATACTGTACAACTCTTATGTGCTGTTCCAATGTGCAGGTCAGGCGGTATCATGTCTCCATTTTCAAGAGGCAGATATTAAAAAACTAATATTTGGAAGGGCAGGGCCCCAGTACCTCTGAATTAGATGTTCCTAATTTTTCCTAGCACAGCATTTTCCCAGTGAATTCCACTGCTTCAAAAGGAAGGACTCAGAAAAGAGTCTGTTCCAAAAGAGGAGTTGTGATGGACACCATATACTACTTTGAGATCTGCAAGAACTCCAGAGTGACAACATTTTAGTTGGTCCCCTGGTATATTCCACCTCCTTATACGCAATGAATTCACAATTTACGTCTAACGTTTGTTGTTAATTCATTTACGTAAAAGGAATTCTTGTAACAATTGCAAGGTCAAATTGATCACCATACCCCTCGATTATTTCATTGCGGGATGTAGTTTGCAATTGGGGTTAGGGAAGGGGTTTTGCTACACAGGCCAAAGTTTGCATACAGACTTATTGGAGTCTTGTTAGGCCACTGCAGGTAACACAAACATATTGTTCAGTTTAAATAATTGTAATGTGCAGTGAGTCTAAAAATTATTTTCAAAATTTTAATAAGATTTCACTTCATGTCTTTAAGTGGGCTTCAAATTATTTCAATATTTTTTTAACTACCCATATTCAGAACTGGAGCTTTCTCCAGAAAATGAAAGCTGCATTTTTCCATTATCCTATGTTTTCATGACCCCAATGACCCAAGTCACAATGTGGGGTCCTGTCCAAATTAAAGAAACTTTATTTCCATTTTCCATATACATAACATATACATTATTACATCATATCATAACTCTTATATATCATAAGGTTCTTTAAGGAAACACCGGATGACCGACGGACTGTGGTGTGCAACATTTGCCAAACCAGGCTCAGCAGGGGTTCCACCACTACTAGCTTAACTACCACCAGTATGCTCAGGCATATGAATGCTAAACACCCCACTCAGTGGCAACAAGCCCGTTCACCTCCGGCCGTGCACACCACTGCTCCTTCCCCTGTGTCAGCTGCTAGTCAGCCCCCTGCCCAGGACCCTGTGCTAATGTACACTCTAAAATGATTACATTGGTTTATCAATGACACAAAGTGACCCTATTAAATAAACACCATGAGAGTGCTCCCTATAGGGAAAGGATTAAGTGTGTGAAGACTTTCTATAATGTTCTTTCTAGTTTAAGGTATCCTTTTAGTTGTGATTTATCTGTAGCCAATTTATATTACAGTCATATAATGTTAAGATGCATTAGGAGAACTCATCTGATTTAAGGATATATGTGCATTTGGCTTATAAAAGTAATGCTATTGATGGTTTTACGAGTGCACACTAACTTGGAAACAACTGATTTACTTCAGAGTCACATTGGACCTTCAGCCTTTGGAAATGATATGTATGAGATTGTTCTGCCTCAAAGGTTTAAGTAAAAGGCTGTTTAGGTTTGCTCCAAAGGTAACAATACATTTCTGATCAAATAAATATTTAAACAGTGTTAAAAAAAAAGAGAAAAATAACACCAACTTTTTTACTAAGGGTCCACGGATCGCATTTCTGTCGGACTTCCCAACATTTTTAGGGATTGCGCGGCTGTAAAAGCTATTTAGCAGGGTCGCACGCGATCGGATTGTGGCGTGACTGCGCTGGCTTCCATCGACATAAATTGGGGTGGGGGGGTGGGCCATTGGATGATCCAACTGATTCGGACTGAGCGCAGGATTTATCATTCAAATTGTGTCGCAAGATCAAGCACTTACATGCAAAGGGAAGAAGATGGTGAACTATGTCGGACCTGAGCGGGGAAGCAATACATGTAGGATATCGGGCGCACGATCTTAGTGAATCACAGCACAGTGCATTCCAGTCGGACAATGCACTTTGGGTGAACTCCGTCAGCCGGGTAAGTAAATGTGCCCCAATGTGCCAGGATAGACATGCAGCATCATGCCATACAGGAGGATGAGATAGGGGGAAAGATTTTGTATAGTCGTATCCTGCAGAATGTCTTATGCTGGATGTTAATCTTGCATAGTGTAAAACTGTCTAATTTCACTATGTACCCCTATTAGTTTAATATGGCAGAAATACATTATGGAGAAACTTTCATGTACAAACTTGCATGAAACTTTTCCTGTACAACCACACCTCCTTTTCCACGGCCATGTCCCTATTGTATCTCTAGTCTAATTTCTAAAAACTGCCTTAAACCCTTTATAAATATGGAATGTGACAATTTTTTTTTATATTATGACAGAATTCTTTTAACAGACTGATAGTTTTGCTCCATTGTATCCAACTACACATGTTCCCCTAGTTAACAAAATTGAGAGCAATTTTAACATATTTATTAGATAATGAAGCAAAAGCCACAAGCATTAAGAATTTTAGTGAAATAGAGTCTTTAATAACTAGATTTCTTAAAAATAGACAAATAAAAATAATTAGATTCATATAAGCTGTGCACTTTTTGGAGGAAATGTTTCAATCTGTCTACACCAGAATATTGGAATATTTTGCATCTGAAACGCCATGTGCCACATTTATTAAGGGTTTAGTTTAATTTTAGATAGTTTTCTGATTTGTCTGAAATAGGGGCATGTTCTTGGTAAAAAGATGGCCAAATAGAAAATTCAATATTCTGGTACAACAAACTAGACCAACTAATAGGCGATACAAAGTACAACTCACCGTTCTTATACTGCACCAGATCATCCAGCATCAGACACACGGATTAATGTGGTGCAGCAGAGACCTTCTAGTTGTACTTTGAACTGGTCAAAACATTAATGCATGTCCCCTTTAGGATATAGGAGAGAATTGTGCTCCTCCTTCACCTCTAAACCACCACTATCAGAGGGAACTCAGCACTGTAAGATCAGAGGGAATGTGTGTCTTTCAAAAGATTTATATATGAGAACTGAGGATATTACACAATGCAAGTAAAAACGACTTACATAATTGAACCAAATTTGATCATCTGGCATGTCAAGTAAAATGTCCAAAACAGTTGATACATAATCAAAGCAGTATCTAATATTCTGAAGAATAAAGTGGGATCAGAACTAGAGATGAGCGAGCACTAAAATGCTCGAGTGCTCGTTATTCGAGACAAACTTTTCCAGATGCTCGAGTGCTCGTCTCGAATAACGAGCCCCATTGAAGTCAATGGGAGACTCGAGCATTTTTAAAAGGGACCATGGTTCGGGAATAAAATGTGTTAATTAATTGAAAAAGAATGTCTTCTGATAAGTTTTTTTATTCTATTCTTCATTGTTCTTCACTGTGTTTTTTTAATTAAATGCTCGATCACGAGCAGGGGAAATACTCGTCCGAGCAACGAGCCGTTTCGAGTACCGTAATACTCGAACGAGCATCAAGCTCGGACGAGTATACTCGCTCATCTCTACCTAGGACATACCTCCCACTGGGCAGAACAGCGGGACGGAGACAAGAATCCAGGACTGCCATGCTGGGGTAAGATATGATATTGCCCCCTTAGCACCACCACATTGGTAGATCAGGGATCTGATAGCTCCGTGATCCACTATTAGAATCAATCCTATCTGCTTTCTATCTAGGTCAGGACATAGTTCATAGTCTGCCAAAGGGCAGAGGACAGAACCCACATTCCCAGACTGTCCCACTATATCGGGGATGATATAGGACAGGTCATGGTACTGTTACCCTACCCCTATCCTTATCCTGATCTGGGGTACCTTGTTAGGGCTTCCTGGCACCCAGAAACCAGGGCATTGCCCTGATATAATAGAATTGCAGAGAATATTGTTCCTAGAGTTTATCTGTATAACAATTAGTACTGAATTTTACACGGGTCCCCGGGATCCTCCTCTATTCCTGCATGATAAGGAAATTTTACAAAGAATACCATTGTTCATATCAGGTCACGAGTTACCTAACCAGCTCAAACCCTTTACCTCCCAAGCCTTCCTCTATGGGTTTCAAAGCTGGACATGTGGCACGAACTGGCGCTGTACGCCTTGGAGGTTCTTGCCTGCCCTGCCGCTAGCGTCTTGTCCGAGCGGGTTTTCAGTGCAGCTGGTGGCATCATCACCGATAAGCGTACACGCCTGTCGACTGACAGCGCTGACAGGCTGACGCTTATTAAAATGAATAAAGGCTGGATTTCTCAGAATTTCCAATCTTCTTAATGCATCCTTTCCCATAGCTGAGAATTTTCAAACCATTTAATCCTGCTCACTAATCTTAACCAATCTAAACAACTTGGCGTATCGCTGCTACCCCATTTCATGACAATTCCCAATCTCGCCAACAATAATGTTTTTATCTAGCACAGGCTTCTTGCGTGCTTCCTCATAATTTAACCTAATAAGACCAAGAATGGTCTCCAATACTCCTCTCCAGGACCACTATCTGGGATTCTTCGATGAACGCAAAGATAGACTCCCGATATTTTTTAATTCTGTTACATCCCCAGTAGAGATGAGCGAGCACTAAAATACTCGAGTGCTCGTTATTCGAGACAAAATTTTCCTGATGCTCAATAGGAGACTCGAGCATTTTTCAAAGGGACCATGGTTCGGGAATAAAATGTGTTATTTAATTGAAAAAGTATGTCTTCTCATAAGTTAGCAGATGTATGCAAACATCTGCAATCTATTCTTCACTGTTCCGCGTGTATATTATCTCCTGACAAGTTAGCAGATGTGAAGAACAGTGAAGAATAGAATAAAAACAGTGAACACAGTGAACACAGGATCATTTAAGTGAAAAACGCAGTGAAAAACACAGTGAAGAATAGATTGCAGATGTTCGGCACATCTGCTTACTTGTCGGGAGATACGCTGTCCCGGGATCCACTCCTATTCTTCCACTGAAGTCTCCCCGATCTCTATGTCCTTGCTCCCCAATGTCTCTGTCCTGGCTCCCCGATGTCTCTGTCCTTGCTCCCCGATGTCTCTGTCCTGGCTCCCTGATGTCTATGTCCTGGCTCCCCGATGTCTATGTCCTGGCTCCCCGATGTCTCCGTCCTGGCTCCCCGTTGTCTCCATTGCCCTCTTGGTTTGACCCTTATTTGGTGACTAACCCTCCCTATTTGTATTGTTTTGTCTTGCACTTTGGACTCTGAAAACTGGAGTCCAAGTGACATGGCAGTAGATGACCCAAAAACTTCTCTCCTGTGTTTTCTGAGGAATTACGAACTGGTAAAAGGAAAAGGCATCAAGAGTGTTAGCAGTCCAGTCTTTGACTGCCAATGGTTAATTCTAGTGGTTTCTTCCCTTGCTCACTGAAGGGGATTTTAGACCTAAGGCCATGGAGGAGATTTATTTTTTCTCTTTCTTGTTTTACAGATGTCCAGTTCCTTTTTGTCTTGTCAGTCTGATTCGTCTAAGTTGGATTTCTCTTGTGGTAAACTGCACCTGTGCCTGTTAGTCTAACATTGGGGCCTGGTCTAGAAGAATAGTCACTTGTAAGGTGTTGACCAAGACAAAGAACAATTTGGACCCGATCAGCAGGGGTGCAGCAGTCTGTCTAACTAATTTAGGCAGTACATTACTTTCTCATATATATTTATGTGTGTGGTATATTATTGCTTGTATTCACTACAGGTATTTACCCCTTCCCGACACGCGCTGTAATAGCACAGCGTTGTGGGAAGTAACTTAATGGCACACATCGTATTACTATGGCACACAGTAGATGCCGGTTCACGTTTGGAGCTGACACCATACAGAACGGGTGTCAGTTGCAAATTGCAGCTGACACCCATCTGTAACACCAGCGACTAGAGATTCCTCCGATCACGGGTGTTAACCCTTTACACGCCGCTGTTGAACATGCTGCTGCCCCCATGCCAGATGGCATTCTGGCTTAAAGTAAATACATGGGTGGATTTGATCTGTCATTTCAGGTGCTGAGACCGTACAGCGCCCTACGAAAACCGCATATATGGTACAAAACGGCTGGCCATGATGATGCTGTACAACTCTTATGTGCTGTTCCAATGTGCAGGTCAGGCGGTATCATGTCTCCATTTTCAAGAGGCAGATATTAGGAAACTAATATTTGGAAGGGCAGAGCCCCAGTAACTCTGAATTAGATGTTCCCGTGTTTTTCCAACACAGTATTTTCCCAGTGAATTCCACTGCTTCAAAAGGAAGGACTTAGAAAAGAGTCTGTTCCTAAAGAGGAGTTGGGATGGACACCATATACTGCTTTGAGATCTGCAAGAACTCCCGAGTGACAAAATTTTAGTTGGTACCCTGGTATATTCCACCTCCTTATACGCAATGAATTCACAATTTACGTCTAACCTTTGTTGTTAATTCATTTACGTAAAAGGATTTCTTGTAACAATTGCAAGGTCAAATTGATCACCATACCCCTCGATGATTTCATTGCGGGATGTAGTTTGCAATTGGGGTTAGGGATGGGGTTTAGGTACACAGGCCAAAGTTTGCATACAGACTTATTGGAGTCTTGTTAGGCCACTGCAGGTAACACGAACATATTGTTCTGTTTAAATAATTGTAATGTGCAGTGAGTCTAAAAATTATTTTCAAAATTTTAATAAAATTTCACTTCATGTCTTTAAGTGGGCTTTAAATTATTTCAATATTTTTTTAACAACCCATTTTCAGAACTGGAGCTTTCTCCAGAAAATGAAAGCTGCATTTTTCCATTATCCTATATTTTCATGACCCCAATGACCCAAGTCACAATGTGGGGTCCTGTCCAAATTAAAGAAACTTTATTTCCATTTTCCATATACATAACATATACATTATTACATCATAGATCCAACTAACATAGTTTTAACTGCAGCACCTTTAATCTACTACTACTTCACTGCCTCCATACATCGTCCCCTTATCAAACGAGCTGTGTCAGGCAGAATTTTCAGGTGTTTCACCAGATACATAGTGGAACTCGGCCCATCTTTCGCCGCCATGCTGGAGACCTGAAGTTGCAATCATAGCAGCGCAATATCCCACCTGAACACTATAGGGGTTTGACGGCATACTGCTAGCATTTTATTTGGCTAGTATGCGACAGGCAGCGGCAGGCTAGAGAGGTGTTCCATGGACGACATACCCTCAATGGAACTCAGGTTTCACACCAAAGGATGGTGGATAGGCAAAGAAGCGTGAAAATGAGTTTCCTATCGTGAACAAAAGGTTGACGGTTATATTAGTCCCATTAAACCCCGCCCCCCCATGGGTGGTGACATAGGAATCAAGTTCCATACACGGTATCTGGTGACACACCCGAAAAATGAAGCCTGCACAGCTCTTTGAGTAAGGGGACGGACTTGTCGGATTAGGCAGCCCCATGGAGACGGACTTCCATGATTAAGAGCACAGTATTGGGGCATTCATATTGCGATGCTATGATTGCAACTCAGGTCTCCCAGCATGGCGGCGAAAAGATGGGGCCGAGTTCCACTATGTATCTGGTTGAAACATTCCTGAAAACAATGACTGGACCACAGATCATTGATAAGGGGAACCATGATGGAGCAGTGAAACTAGAGTAGGATTAAATGGTGCTTGACAGTTATTACAAACTATGTCTAGTTGGATTGAGCGAGATGGCGCTCGCTGGAGCCAGGCGTCAGCTTAGCCACGCCAGCAATCACAGCCCCGTGTCTCTAGGCTGATTCCCCAAACAAACAGAACTTCTAAGAATCACCTTTTGTATAAGATCAGTGGTAGTAGCGTTTCCTTATATGTTTGGGTTATGGCGGGCGGGTGGCGGGGATATGTACAAACAGACTGTCTTGCCAAGATATAGCGCTGATTTATATACCATATTGGTAACATAATAAAAGTTTGCCAGTATATTTTGTGGATACACAGCAGGGTGGGACAAAAGTTAACAAGTTTGATGTGGAAGCCATGAAAAAACACACAACAATTCTGCCTGACACAGCTCGTTTGATAAGGGGGACCATGTATGCCTACAGTTCATGCCAGTTTGCTGCACGCGCTGCACAGTCTCCTTCAATACAGTTTAAAATAATAATACCTCATCCATAAAGCTCTGTATAATGCTGCACACCCCCCTACCTCTCCTCTCTTTATACTCTAGTCATTCGCCAACCCCGTGCTCTTATGACTCGCCAGCTCTTAAGTCTTAACACCTCTAACCTAGTGCTGACCCCCCACTCCGCGTTCCAAGACTTTCTCTAGAGCTGCCCCCAATTCTATGAAGCTCTGCCCGGACTAATACCTAACATACCAAAGTTTCAAACTGCTCCCCCTCAAACCCATTTCTTTAGGCAAGCCTATAACACTCATTAACTGCATGAAGTTTTAACTCTTCTACTAAACCGCCTGTGCGTCTCCCCATCTGTTATCCAGCAACCAACAGGCACCAGACTTCTATGGCAGCCCATTCACACCTGGACCTGGTATATAAGATGGGCTTTGAGTGGTTCCAAGCGACAGCAATTTTCATTTATTATATTTTGTCTATTCCTCAAGAAGAATGGCTGACCATTAAAATATTCTTTTACCTCGTGTTACCATCATATTCTAAAAACCGTAAGCTCTGGCGACAGGGACCTCACTCCTGTGTTCCATACAATGTTGTGCTCTGTTACATTACATTTGTATTTGTTTCCTATTGATTTGTTAAGCGAGTACGGAATATGATGGCGCATATATAAATTATTTATTATATATTATTATATTATATTATGGAGGCAGTGAACTAGAGTAGAATTAAAGGTGCTGCAGTTAAAACTATGTTAGTTGGATCTTGGGATGGAGCTGGCGCTCCGCTTCCAGGCGAGCTTTCGCCAATCCAAGCCCCTGTCCTCTAGGCTACTCCCCAAACAGCATTCTAAGAAACCTTTTGGTATAGATCAAGGTGTAGTAGCGTTTTTATAAGTTGGGATTATCTATGGTGGGTGAGGGGCAAGTAAAAGCTCATGCGCACAGAAGCGCTGAAATATATATCGGTAATTATGATTATTTAAAGTTTGCCAGTATATTTGTAGGATTACACAGCACTTGGGTGGGCGACAAAGTTAACAAGTTTGATGTGGAACTGCTCGTAATAGCATCTTGGGCGGTTGCCTTTTATGCGCCTAGGCTCAGCAGTGTTTGAGCCACGCCTGGCTGTCTTAGCGACGGCATGCTGCTGTGCCTAGAGCTAACCGACTGATGGGCGCCATGTCCACGGCATGTTTGTTTAACTTACGGTAGGAGCGAGGGAGGATTCAGGATTGGATAGTACTTCGCCTGACCCCAAGATTGGACCCGTTTTTTGTCCTGGCTCCCCGATGTCTCCGTCCTGGCTCCCCGATGTCTCCATTCTGGCTCCCCGATGTCTCTGTTCTGGCTCCCCGATGTCTCCGTTCTGGCTCCCCGATGTCTCTGTTCTGGCTCCCCGATGTCTCTGTTCTGGCTCTCCGATGTCTCTGTTCTGGCTCCCCGATGTCTCTGTTCTGGCTCCCCGATATCTCTGTTCTGGCTCCCCGATGTCTCTGTGCTGCTCCCCGCTGTCTCTGTGCTGCTCACTGTGTTCTTCAATGTGTTCTTCACACATATATATTGTTCTTCACATACTAATTTGTTTGCACCGTTTCGCGCGTATCTTCCGACAAGTAAGCAGATGTGCCGAACACCTGTAATCTATTCTTCACTGTGTTTTTCACTGTGTTTTTCACTTAAATGATCCTGTGTTCACTGTTTTTATTCTATTCTTCATTGTTCTTCACTGTGTTTTTTTAATTAAATGCTCGATCTTGAGCAGGGGAAATACTGAAGATAAACTGATTCCCCTGCAACAATCTTTCCATTTCTCCAGGTTCTAGTCTTCTACCACCTCTCCCCATTTCTGTGGTACACTGGAGAGCACCTTTTTGCTCCATGCCTAAATCAGATTTTTGTAAATTCTCAAAATATTTTTATTAACAGTGCCCGAAAACCTAATGAAGTCTATGCAAATCTATGTAAATCTAAAACAATCTAAATACTCCGAAATCCCATATATCCTCCTTATCTCTATAACTTACCGTTACTACCTATCTGATTCAAATACTTAACGCCCCTATTTACCCAATATTTATTATCAGGAGTAGACCTGAAATCTTCTAAATTGTAATTGCTTCAAATTGGTGTATAAGAAAAAAATTCCCGTTAATCTCAAAATCTCAGTGATATCCAACAATTATTCAACAGTGTAGC
>CM033647.1:390400-482825 GCA_019512145.1 Engystomops pustulosus
TTATAGTTTGCGTCCTGATTACATGTCCGGTCTCTCTTTGTGTCCCTACTGCAATGTAAACCCTGTATGGAAGACATTTCAGTTCTATATTGTTTTAATGAAAATATTCTTAAAATTCTGTAGCAAAAATTCCTAACATCTCTGCACATCGTTCTCTTCTTCACATGTTTCATATAACGATACAGCTCTACATCCATGTACATAGCCCCGCACAATATTCCAATTTCTCACATACAGTAGATTATAATTCTATTCACATCCCTTGAACTTTTCCTCTTATTTTGTTAAACATTCCGGGCACAAATTTAAATTTATTGGATTAACATTTTATGTGAATGACACATAAAGTACAGAAGGTACTATATGAAATAGTAGAAGAACATCCAGCAATGTGCAGCTCCAAGAGGGAAATTCTAAAAACATTTTATTGAGATCATGACTGACGCGTTTCGAATCTATTGAGATTTTTAGTCATCGATCAAAGAATCTCATAGATCATACATCTATGACTAAGAATCTCACTAGATTCGAAACGCGTCAGAAATTCTTCTATTCCTGCCATTGCGTTGTGATGATTTTCACATGAGTTAACATGGACATATCTCATTGAAAGTGAGCAGTTTTTTCTCCTCCTGGTTGATAATCCATAATTATTTAGAATGAAAGATTAAAAAATTGTTGTTTCCGTAGTGGATATTGTTTTATAACTGGGTTTGTGTTAATAGCTTTCCATTCTCCATGTGGTTAAACTTTTTTGCGTGAGGACAGGCGCCTGGGTTACGTACAAGATCAGTTCTGTAGGGGTTGTACTTAAGTGCATTGGTAGGTAAGACAGGTATATTTATAATGGTATGTTCAGACACTAATCAATAAAATCTAATTACAGAAGAAAAACCTACAGGGCTGAGAATGCAACCTTGATTAAAGGTACGCATCAGAGACTCCCAGTTGGTCACAGTGGGCAGAGAACTCTGTCGCTGGCAGAGGGGTCATCTTAAGCCGAGGAGTCCCGAAGCAGGAGACCACAGTACTGTTTTTTTTTTTCATGGTAACTTTCTGTATCTGTAAAATGACTCTGCTTTATCTCGTTTTTTTGTGTGTTAACAATTAGTCTTTAAAATACATTTTTACCTCTGGGATGTCTGTTTCTCTTAAAGACTGTACTTGAACCGTCAGAAACCTTAGGGTCCCATGGAACTTTTATTTTTTCTTACATATGTTGTCTTTCAATCTCTATCCAGATTAGAGGAAACTGAGAGGTGAGGATTGTGTCTGAAACAGAGTCCAGTAACTCTTTAATTTGGGTTTGTACATCAGAATGTTCCGTTCCTCCCGCTAACAGAAGTGCAATAGGTTCCGAGAATTCCGTTAAGGACAGCATGCCATTGTGATAAAAAAAATCGATGTATAACTGATGGACAGGAATTCTTGGGACTCGATTTCCTCAACGTATGATTTTAGTGTTACAGGACCCCCCACATTTCTTTACAAGCAAATCTTACAGGAGTCATGCGTAATGCGTAAATTCCTCATCCTTCTGTTCCAAAGTGTTTGAATTAAGAGTTTGTGGTTGTATATTTATTCGGCCAGAAAGGTAGCTGCACAAGGGCGGTTTCTCTCATTGGACAATAAGTGTGCATATATGATTACTTTTGATAAGAGACACAAACAACTTGGGAGAGTCAACTCAATCGTACAACGTCAGGTTATTGAACGAAGCTTCCAGCGCACTGAACCATTTTGGCCCTAGGTATGTAGGATCTATTAGGAAGCTCACCGGCTTGTGTCCACAGGCTGTGCAGATTGCTGCTCTAGGACCAAGAGAACGAGGCTGAAACAAGAGAAGGAAATCGCATTCCGCACCAGAATAGAGTTATTTTCAGTAGCCGTGCATCCTGATAAACACTGGGGTAATATGTAGTACCTATGGCTGAGTATGACCTATTCGCAAACAGAGGAAAGACAGCTACAGGAAAGCTTCTTAAAATAAATTAAAATCCATAGTAATAAATGCAGCAAAAGAGCAACAAATAAGCAGGTTAAGCCTTCATATTACGATAAAACATCTTATTCATGGCTTAGAACCAGTGTTGCTAGCCTGACTTAAATCCACCCTTTACCAGAAGCTCTATACCTTCCAAGCCAACCTGACAGAAGTCTAGTTGGCTAAAACAGAGATACTCAGAGCACCATTACCATTACGAGTATTTACACATAGATAAAAGTTTTTTATTTTTATTATTATAAGTAACAACTCCAAGTGCAATGAATTAAAGAATACACCTACAATAGAAATAAACATCTTGTTTTCTATTTACACTACCACAAGAAAAAATGGATCTACACAGTTCTCAATGTAAAATTGCAGATCAAACTTTATTAGACAAGTTAAAAATTAAATACAATAAAAACAGGTCCGAATGGGCTATTCCCCTGTGCACAGTATGGGGTATATCTACCAGCTAAGGATAGGCATCACTCTGATGTAATCTCCTATAATAATTATTATTTCACAATTCATAACAGCCATTGTGTGTAGAAGCAGTAGAATTAAATGTAAGAGACCATTACATTGCATTTTTAGTGCAGTAGGAACGCCCATGGACACCCCAATTTGCGTTTCGCCCACGCTTCTTCAAGGGGTACGGAACTGGTGGACGTCAGGTGGACGAGATACTGACGCATGCTCCTCGAATGATGCATGCCCAACTTCCGGCATCATGGCACTTTGACTCAGCTGATGAGAAAAAAACGTACACAATTAGAGATTATGGGGCAGATTTACTTACCCGGCCCATTCGCGATCCAGCGGCGCGTTCTCTGCTCTGGATTCGGGTCCGGCCGGGATTTATCAAGGTAGTTCCTCCGCTGCGCTGAAAAGCATCTCAACGCGCCGGAATGCACCGAGCTGGACCAGGAGAAGGTAAGCGCTCCCCAAGCGACACTTTTTCGGTTTTTAAATGCGGCGGTTTTTCCGAATACGTCGGCAAGGTCTACGACTGCGGCTAGTGAAGAATGAGAGAGAAACGGAAGCGCTGCTGAGGAATGGGAGCCGCTGACGGGAGGAACGGGAGCCGATCGACGAGTGGATACCACGCTGTGCCGCCGCCGAGGATCCGGGTGGGAGGGTGAGTAGTAGTTTTTTTTTTTTTGATTGGCTCGTTGTATAAGCCGAGGTAAGAGTTTTCAGCACATTTTTTGTGGCTGAAAAATCTCGGATTTATACAGGGAGTATTATACGGGGTATATGAAAGAGGAAGTTTTTTTTAAATCTTATTTTACCTTTAGCTTTTTCTGATTAAATTAAAAGCAGATGATGTTATGAAGAAGGTACAAACCAAGACTGTCAAATATGCAGAAAGAGAGGCCACTGTAGGAGCATTCTTAACAAAAATAAAAAGACCTATGCTAAACACCAAACCTACCATGTCACTAGATCACAAGAGGACATCTTAGCTTGGAGGTTTTCATAAAGTGTACAATTCCTATGTGAGAAAAAATTATTAGTACTAATATTAGCCTACTACTCTCCTAGTCCCCTTTTGTATTGCAGAAAGTCTATAGAGTTTTCAATCAAGCCATCAACCTTTGGTTACTTCGACTATAGTATTTGACTAAACATTACAGACAAGTTTGGAATGGTTGACAATTTGTTTTTAATTTTGTTATAAGGAACATAACAAGTTATGGAATATCTAAACCAGACACTCCTCGTAGGTAAACTTATTGGGTTCTCCAATGTCCTTCACTCACAGTCATCATTTCATCACATTTTGAAATGTTTTAATAACTATATCAGGGAACCTTCTTCTGATCATCATTGTGAGGATCAATCCAAGACTTCACAGCCCTATGTATTTCTTTTTGACCAGCCTATCACTTACAGATATCTTTTTCACCTCCTCCATTGTTCCTGTGATCCTAATGAATATCTTCGCTAAAGATAGAAGTATTTCTTTACTTGGATGTGCAGTACAGATGTACCTCTCCTTAGCTATGGGGGTTACAGAATGTATATTACTTTCCTTCATGGCCTATGATAGATACGCTGCTATTTGTAGACCACTCCATTACAACACCATAATGAGTAAGGCATTGTGCATCTACTTAGTTGCAGGGTCATGGACGGTTGGCTTCCTTAACTCTTTTGTACAGGTCTTCCTCGCCTTCCAACTTCCATTCTGCAACTGTCCAAACGTCAACCACTACTTTTGTGAGGTTCCTGCATTTATACGGATGGCTTGTAGAGATACTTTTGTCATTGAATTATCTATATACATCGCAGGAGGGATTTTTGCTTTAATTTCCTTCTGCTTGATTCTGATTTCATATGTCCATATTATCTCCAACATCCTAAAGATTATTTCATCAGAAGGAAGACAGAAATCCTTCTCCACATGTGTCTCCCACCTCACCGCAGTCATCCTCTACTATGGGACTATTATGTTTATGTATCTACGACCACAATCAAAGAAATATAGTCATCGTCCTAGTAAATCCGATAACATAGTGCCAATTTTTTATACCACAGTGACCCCGATGTTAAACCCTTTTATATACAGTATCAGGAACAAGGATGTGAAAAATACTTTCATCAATCAATTCAAGAGGAAGCAATTTCATTAAATAGTCAAACTTTTTATTGGGTCTATGGCATCCACCAATTTAACTGTCATCAGCTTCAGTAATTCTAACTAGTGATGAGCGGACCTGAACTCCTAAATTTTCAGGTCCATGCTGAACATTGTGGGTCTGGGATCCCAAATGGTGGCATCTAAAGATAACACTTGTGATTAGTCCCAACACTGATTGTGGGTGCTATCAGTGCAGGTGAAAGTTCAAGTATGAGTTTAGTACCCGAACCCGATCCTCAGTCTTGTGGCTGGTTGTGTGTGGACTAGCCAAGGTGTAATCAATCACAGTGGGTCACAAACTCATACTGCTGCTGCTAAAGTTTTAGTCTCTATACTCCCAGCTGCCTTTTACTGCACTTCAAAGGATAATCATGCAGAATCTAATATCTTATATTGTGATTCTACTTTTTATGACTTACTGAAAAATATAGTGCAAAATCTGCCAGCATCCAAATGTGCACAGAAGTACATTGTATTGGCGTTCAGAATCAACTTATTTTTTGCAAAATTTGGTGCATGATTAGAGATGAGCGAGTATACTCGTCCGAGCCTGATGCTCGTTCGAGTATTGAGGTACTCGAAACCGCTCGTTGCTCGGACGAGGTGTTCCCGATGCTCGAAATGATCGAGCAAGTTAATAAAAAAACACAGTGAAAGAACAATGAAAGAATAGAATAAACACAGTGACCAAGGATACATTGACGTGAAAAACACAGTGGAAAGAATAGATACAGACGGTCGGCACATCCGTAAACGGTGTGTGCTCTTTTAGAGCGAACAAAATGTGTCAGATGAACAATAATAGGTGTGAAGGACCCATTGAGGAACACGGGAGCAGCACAGCGGACATAGGGGGACGGAAAGGAAAATCGGGGGGGGAGAGGAGGACAGAAGACACCAGGGAGCAGGACAGAGACATCGGGAGCGGACAGAACTAGTGGGAGCAGGCTAGAGGCATGGGGGACAGCGAACAAGAGATCAGGGAGACTTCAGTGTGAAGAAGATGGCGTGGATCCGGGACAGCCGTATCTCCCGACAAGTAAGCAGATGTGGCAGAACTGTTCTTTCACTTTGTTTGTTCACTGCGTTTAACTTAAATGATCTTGTGCTCCTCAACTATGTCCTGTTTTATTTATTTTCATGTTCTTAAAATCTGCATAACTTGTCGCGGAGGATAGATAATATATCCGCACCGCACCAGTGAAAGAAAGATTGCAGATGTTCCATAGGAGCGGCTAAGGAGGGGGAAGAAGACCGTGCGGGGTCAACTAAGAAAACAGGGGGGAATGCCCGTGAAATCTTATGGTCACTTTGAAAAATGCTCGGGTCTCCCATGGACGACTTCAATTGGCGGACGTATTCCAGATGAGCCACGTCCCGAGCTACTCAGGAAAAGGTTGTCTCGAATAACTAGACTCGAGCATTTAGTTGCTCGCTCATATTGATTCAGAATTGACAGGATCTATTTCCCTAAACAATTGAGCTGATTGGGGGAGTTTGATGCGAATCTCATCTAAAAGCATGGGAGTACTCGCCCGATTACAGAGAATGTCCAATCATCTTAGAATAGGGACTATGTCTCAGATAAGGTTTTGTGGACCTAGTTCTCTTTGTGCTGCTATACATTTGTAAGTGACTGCGTGTTATTCGTATCTGTATTCTGGCGTCTTTGACCCTTATTACCTGTTATTCATGATTCAGCTTATGTATAAGCTATTTTGTATATATTACCCTCTTTGTTTGACCTTATCTGGCGATTTAGAGATGAGCGAACACGACTCGTAAGAGCTTGATGCTCCGTTCCTCGTGAGCATTAGAGTACTTGTAAACTGCTTCGTGCTCAGACGATATAACTTCGCAAGACTTGAGAAAATGGAATCTCCTGCCGTTTCATTTATTGGCGGCCAGGAGAACAGAGACAACACCAAGCAGGAGACCTGCAATCCACCAGAAATGAAGTGGTACACCTTACACGTCGATGCAGGGTTGGCTGACTGATCAGGTGAAATGGAATAGACTAGCCCCTGCAAGTGCAGCGCGCATCATTCTATGTATGGATGCATATTTAGGGAGAGAGTGTGTGCTGCGCAAGGGCATAGCGCTTGGGTGATATATTAGTTACTGTTAGGCAGGGAGTGTGAGTCTCAAGAACCAACAGCCCTTGTTAGGCGTAGATAGCGTTATTATTTTATCTTTTTTGTTGTTTTGTGGCTGCGGGCTGCTGGCACTAGTGTGCAGCTAGGTATACCATATTGTGACGAATTGCAGGGAGACTTGAAACGTTATATTAGCTCTTAGTACACACATATCCCTCTCCAACACCTAAGTGGGAAATTTATAGGGATTTGATTGACTAGGCAACAGTTTGCTTTTTCTTTTTTCAAAACTAAAATGTCATCAGGCACAGCACAAAATCCTGTGGTGTGCTGTCATTGTGGAAGGTTGAAGGGCCCCGTCGCCATAGCAAATCGGATCGCCCTGGTGTGTTTTTTACACCATACAAAAACACAAAACAAAACAGCAAATTTTTTTTTACAGTGTCCACTCTCATTATTGAAAAAGTGTTTAGAAACGTGAGCGCTAAGGGAGGTAAGGAGGCGAAGGGCCATGTGGGAGTCCCATTTACGGCAAGGGGCTAAGGCCGTGGTCCTGGGGCGGGGTGAAGACACCACGGCATGCTGGATGAGAGGGAGGGTAGCAGGGAAAGCGCAGAGCAGTATAGCTCCCTAGTTCATGTACTCAAAGGTTTGCTGAGGCCTCGTAGGGTGGTAGAGCAGACTGGAGAGGCACAAGACAGGCAAAATGGGTGATGTCGATGGAAGTTGCGGACAATGCTTTTTTTTTTCTATCTTTGGGATGAGGGGAGGGAAGACGAAAACGCAATTTTCCACAAGTCAGTTTTGCCACGCAGTCCGACCATGTTACCACAGAAGGGAAGCACCCTCCAGCATCCTCCACGCAACCTCCTTCCCCCCGAGTCTGCACTACTACGACCGGAAAATTTGGCATTTGAAACCGGGCCGATACTTGGGGAATCATGTGTTTCTGGAGACCCTTACGTAGAAGTCAGCACACCACTAGTACGGTTGCTGCTGAGCTCATTTTCCTGAGTGCCAAATGGTTGCATCGTATCGCAGGTCTGTTGGGTGGGTGATATGACATGTTGCCGTAAGGGAAGAGAAGAGCAGTGAGGGGTAGAAGAAGGGATGTCGGATGATGAGGAAGACATGGTATGTCATGACCAGTGGGTGAAGTTGTTGCAGGGCAGAAGTCAGAGGGTGGAGCCGGCCTGATTATCGGGAGAGGCCTGATGAACGAAGTGAGAGTAACAGGACGACCCTACAACGCTGGGTTGAAGTGCGGATGAGTTCAGGTGAAAACCAGGCTTCTGAAGAGAAAGGCGGAGCTCCTCGATGTTGAGAGCCGGTTGTAAGAGGCAGTGGGGGGCACAGGCGGAGAAGGCGTGGAAGGAGTGAGTGCTATCAGCGCCAAAAGTGTCTTCCCTTAGTGAAGCTCTCCCGTGGCAAGGGCGTAGATTTCGGAAAGTGCCTGGAACGGTGTTCTTTAAAGGAAACACCGGAGATGAACCGAGACTGTGGGTGCAAACTTTGCGAGCACAGGATCAGGAGGAGTTCCACCCTGACCAGATTACCACCACGCCACAGTATGCGCAGGCGATAATGAATGCTAAGACAGACTCCCAAGCTCAATGAACCAAGAGCTGTTCACCTCGGGGTCATGGGGCAACACCTGCTCCTTACGCATTGTGTCATCTGACTAGCGTGCATAGCGCAAGCCCCGCTCTGACCAGGACCACGGCCCAGACACCGTACGGAGAAAACCCACCTTTAGGCCTCCCCGTCCCATCCATAGCATCCACCGAAGTCTCTCATGCACGCGTTGACTCTCCAACCACCAGGAGTGAGAGCGCAGAGGAAGAGTAAGTACAGCGCAACCCACCCAACACACCCAAAGCCAGCTCAAAATCCGCATCTCCCAAAACTACTAGACCGAAGAGGCTGTGCAGCCTATAGTCTAGTAGAGACGGACCGAGGCCTGTTCAGCACCGTCGGTATTCAGGTCAGTGCGCAGGCACCTATTTTACCAGTGCGCGTCCAGCCCTGCAACCAGCGAACGTGATCAGGACAACATCATCCGTGCCTGCGCCAACGCCGTTTCTGAACAAGGTCCACCTGACCACGGCACGTGGAACGGCGAGCTGGCGGGACCCAGGGGCAATGATAATATCGACTGACAGAACGACCCAAGGGGTTAACTGGTGGAGGCTGGGAACCGAGTCTACCCGTGGAGATAAGCTAGCCGTCAGTATATGCCGAAAGCTTAAGACGGAAGGGAGGAGGAAGTTGCAGGTAGGGGAGCACTGTACTCGTCCAGGCGATGCTCAGGAGCCTACTATGCCTCTCTTCCTAAGCCCTCCCTCCACGACCCTCCTGCCGAGATTACCAATCCGGAGAGAGTAGGGCTGGCGCGAATTAGCAGGCTAGCTCTAGGCACAGACACCGCGCAGATGGCAGTCGGTTAGAGGACCGCAGGGCAGGTGCCTCCAAACTTAGGCAATAAGACAGGCACACCGCCCAAGAGCTATTACAGGGCACCCGTCATAAGGCGCCAGAACTGCTACGTGTAGGGCGGGCAATCGTTGACCAGAAGCCTAGGACTCTATGGTTGCATCAGGATAGCATGAGTATGCTCGACAACGGCATGTGTAGTCTCAGATTGTGAACCTGAAGCTGGGGCGGCCCACTCTGCAAGACTCGGGAGCCTGACACTCGTGCAATCTGGCGCCCAAGGGTTACGAGCTCCTTCCAGATTCAGCGTTGGCTAAGACGGATACCACCAATCTGGGCTGATTTTCAGCGAGGGCGACACGCATCTGTGGGCGAATTTCATGGGTACAGACCAGAGCTGCCACTCTCAGGGCAGCGCAGCAGCCGCGCCTCCAACTGCCCGCTCACGACTGGTTGTGCGAGCGTGCACACAAGGTGGATTCAACATTACACGTTAATAACAGAGATTTACCAGGCACAGCAGCAGAGGATAGTAGGACTGCCAGAAGTGTCCACTATCAACCAGACTGGGTAGTTTGGGACAGTAGATTACTGCAAGCTACAATGAGGAACGTGGACTGAATGTCTGATATTGTCAGGTGTCGAGTAAAACTTTGATGCGTCACCAGATGGTCGAGGGCAATGCGAACATCATCAGCCTTACAACAATCGCCGTTCTTGGCAATGTTTGAAAAGAGCTTTTAGTCAGCAATTGCAAGCAGTCGGAATGCGCTTCGTAGCGCTCGTCACATAGAGATGGGGGACAGAAGAGTTCCACATTGGTTGATAGCCAAAGAGAAACCCTCAGGGGGCTGTTTCTCAGGCGCAATTCGAGATGAGCGGATGGATGGGAGTGCGTGACAGGATGGAAAGAGGAGGAAAGAGAGGGAGGAAAAGAGGCGATGAGGGAATGCAGATCCCGATTTGGGTGTTGATACTCTAGGGGTCTGAGGATCTTCCTAAAACATATATGCACTCGACGTATAGGGACTTTCTATAGATTTAGTAATATCTAAGAGAAGGTGATTAGCATTGTTCCCTATCAGGTAATTATATTAGTACATTGATCCATAGATCATAAGAGGGTACCACTGGACACACTGTTAAGATTGTGCGTGAATTGACAAACTGATACGTTCCAATAGACGCTGGCCTCACAGCAATGGCCCGTGCACCACCAGTGCTACGGGGAGTGTAGAGACGCCCAGAAGACAGGAGCGGCACAGTAGGAGTACGCGCAATTTAATTTTTGCACCCCTGGTGGCTTTGCAGAAGTGTGCATTTAAAGGGGTTCACTACCGGTGATTTGCGGTCCATGGGGATCAGAATTAGGGTGTTGAGTGGTTTGTGGGTTTGCTGTCAAATATGCGAGCCAAACACCAGGGTAGTATGAAGGGTGGGCCATCCCTGCAGCCATCGTTCATATCTCCGTTGCGCTAATGTGGGGAATTTATGGGTGGCAAGGGGTTAATGGCTAAGGTGCAATGTATGGCTGTATGTCTTGTTATAATTTATAACAATTTTAAAGGGGTTGCCAATCACAAGTGACCCTTAATTCACATGGGATGGAGGGCCGCAAGCCCTTGCCTCAGTTGGAGTATCTTGTGTACCCTTTTTTCAACAAATGAACAGAGGCAGCCGGTCGCACATTCATCCTAATACTGCGGGCGACAGATTGCAGAATGGAGTCCGAACAGAAAAAGATGGGTATAGAAAACGCTTAGGGCTTCTCCGGGACCACAGTTCTCAGCACGTCAAATAATCCGTTGAGGAATGAGGAAGCGCAATGTCTCCGGAGGAGCAGTTTTATATGTAGTACCAATTATTTAAAGGGGTTGTACAGTCGACCCTCACCCATCAGCATGTTAGTCCCCTAAACACACGAGGACATGCAAAACTGAAAAAACCACTTAAGGTCTACAGGCTAGAAATCATATATGGTGGAAGAGTCTTAAGTGAAACCGCAGTTTAATCAAAATCAAAACATTAGGAGGATTGTCATGGAATGCCTCAGTAGGGCGCAGCCACAGCTGCCCTGTATACAGCGCCCGTCTGGAGGACAATGAACAGAGAAGAACTGGCAAAGGAAGTATGAAAAGATAATCTGCTTCAGAGGGATGTGTGGAAAGACCGTTTGAGGGCTTGCACGTTCGAGACAGGCTCGTCGTGACTCTATAATCATCATAGGAGCAGAAGTGTACGTTGTCTGTCACTCCCAATGTGCCGCTGGACAAGAGTGTGTGTGTGATGTGCGTTCGCGAACAAGCCGGTCTAAGACCCTGATGGCTCAGTTTCAATGCCCGCGCGCGAGATGCGGTTAACAACCGCATGCGTAAGCCGCAGATAGTTTAACACTATGTGTTTAAAGAGCACAATGCGTTACTAAACGCGAAGCGGGAGTTAACACGCTGTTTAATTAGGGAAATTGGAATCAGGTGGGAGGTGGTGAGGGATGACTGATCGGCCTGCGACTCCCTATATATATATAAAAAATGAGGGAGCTGTCAGGAGCCAGAAGAGTCGGCTCTTGTCTTAGTGGCAGGACGGGAGCTAAATCGATTCCAGATCGACTGGAGAAGAGCCAGAAATTCACATATAGGGAAAATAGTGTCAGGTGATCCTGAGAGGAGCAGAGCGCCCACTAGAGCAAGAGTCAGGGTTTAATAAGTGAGTTTCTTACTCGCCAGGTGTGCGAATCATCCCAGATTGAGTAAGTCATGGAAATCTGCTTGACACTATTATCACTAGCTCGAGCTCGGTCCTGATTTAGCGGGATAGGTTACCTGTTCATGTATGAGTCACAGACGTGTAACGTAGCACTAGGGGTGATGCCAACCAATTCTACCAAGGCTTGTGATTTCAGAGCCAGGGAAACAACACATCTACCAGAAGAGGAAATGACACTTGTATACACCGACCCTTGATATGTCCTTTAAAATCGAAGGATACCATAGAATCCTATCCTGATAAACCAGGGACATTTCTCAAGGTGCACAGGTATCGAGACCTCGGTATTCATTTTAATTTTCGCTTATCCTTCTTCTAAAATCAACTTTAAAATGATGCATTGGCCTGAGGGGGGCTACCCCCCTAGCACCTCTTATGAATCTGGCTTCAGGACCATTAACTTCCCCCTCTCTCAGCATGAGAATACAGCAAAAAAGCGCTGACGGACAAGTGGATGAGGGAGCGGTGACACAGTGTTGTAAACAGCTATCGGCAAGCCAGATCACATATGGGCAGTGAGACTAACCTATTGCACCGGGCACTCAGGCATCCCCAGAGATGACTCAGGTATCTTCATGCAGTCCAAGGGCCGTGCGCTTCGCGCGGTGTGAATTATTCGAATTTGGGAACCTACTTGATATCCCGTGAACCCTCGAGTTCAGGGAAGAATTTATTGCAGACGCTATGTAATGAGGTGAGTATTTCACGTACTGGACCCACTGGTACAAGAAAATCTTTCCACTCTCATACCTGGAGAAGGAACCCGCAAGAGACGTGCGACATGCGGAGGCTGTATGCTCGCAGCCGAGCCCTCGGTGTCACAAGGAAACAGTATGTTCCCGTTTGACACCAGACGCAGAGCAGAGGCGTACTTCTGCGGGACAATTAGCTGAGTGAGAGTAGGTACGGACCAGGGCAGCTGTACAGCGACTGGCAAGGGGGGTAGCTTTACAAGGCCTATGCAAGAGTTTTAGTCCACTTCACAGCAAGACACTGTCACACTGTCACCAAGTCTCGGGCTCGCGCAGAGTAAGGGGCTGATCTTTACAGGGAAAGGATGTGATGTGTGAGTTATGATAAGACTGAAGCGCATTTACCTCGTTCCTGTAAATATCAGCACTAGTCCCTACAACTACTGGGTTTCACAGGGACAGTTCGGTGGAAAGTAAAACAATGGAGCTGTGTAAGTGTGACTGGTTCTTGCTGTCAGCCTTATAAGGCGTGTGGTTACTTTCCGATGGCGGATGAGTTTTCGACTGAACAAGCGGTGACAAGCTGCACGCTTGGTATCAAGATGTATAACGCCGGATTTCTCAGGATTTTACATTTCCACCAGGTGAAAGAGGCTCAACCTGAATAAGTTGTTGCAATCCTATTCTTCACTGTGTTTTTCACTGTGTTTTTCACTTAAATGATCCTGTGCTCACTGTGTTCACTGTTTTTATTCTATTCTTCACTGTTCTTCACATCTGCTAACTTGTCGGGAGATAATATACAGTGAAGAATAGATTGCAGATGTTTGTATACATCTGCTAACTTATGAGACATTCTTTTTCAATTAAATAACACATTTTATTCCCGAACCATGGTCCCTTTGAAAAATGCTCGAGTCTCCCATTGACTTCAATGGGGCTCGTTATTCCAGACGAGCACTCGAGCATCAGGAAAAGTTTGTCTCGAATAACGAGCACTCGAGAATTTTAGTGCTCGCTCATCTCTATTCATAATCTGACAGTATCTATTTCCCTAACAATTGATCTGCTGTGATTGCCAGAATCTCATCCTAATCTCATGGATACTTTGCCCGATTACAGAGAACTGATCCAATCATCTTCCGAATAGGGACTATGCTTCTCAGATAAGGTTTTGTGGACCAGTTCTCTTTGTCTGCTATCATTTTGTACTTGACTTGCTGTGCTTATTCTGTCATCTCTATTCTGGCATCATTGACCCTATTACCTGTATTCCTGTCTCTCAGCTTGCCTAGCGATTTTGTACTATATTACCCTCTTGGTTTGACCCTTATTTGGTGACTATTAGAGATGAGCGAACACACTCGACCGAGCTTGATGCTCGTTCGAGCATTAGCGTACTCATAACTGCTCGGACGAATACTTCGCCAGCTTGAGAAAATGGCATCTCCTGCCGTTTTAGATTTTTGGCGGCCAGAAACAGAGCCAATCACAAGCCAGGAGTTTTCAAAGTAAACGCTTCTGGCCCCCAGGCCCATTATGGGTGGGGAGGAGCCGAGAGACAGGGGCTTGGACAGGCGAAAGCTCGCCTGGCAGAAGACCGCCAGCTCCATCCCAAGATTAGGCAGCTTCAGAGGCATCCATGATACTGCCCCTGCTGTTTCCTGTCCATTTCGCCTCCACTATCCTCCACAGCGTCCACCAATGTCACCATGGGCAACTTTCAACTCTCTATACCCCAGACGCTGGAGCGCGAGAGGGTATACAGCACATCATCCCCTTATCAAACGAGCTGTGTCAGGCAGAATTTTCGGGTGTTTCACCAGATACTGGAGACCTGAAGTTGCAATCATAGCAGCAATATAGATGCCCCATACTGTCGCTCTTAATCATGGAAGTCGTCTCCATGGCTGCCTTCACATGTCGTCCCCTTATCAAACGAGCTGTGTCAGGCAAATTTTTCGGGTGTTTCACCAGATACGTTATGGAACTTGGTCACTATGTCGCCACCGTGCTGTGTTATCGACTAAATATACCGTCAACCTTTTGTTCACATAGGAAATCATTTCTGCGCTTCTTGCTCACCTCTTTTGATTCCTCTCTGCCACCCATTGGTTTGAAGCCTGAGTCCATTTAGGGTATGTCACCATGACACTCTCTAGTCTGCCGCTGCTGCCGCTGCCTCTGCATGCTGTCCCCTATAGTGTCAGGGTCAATTATTGGATGTTTTAGATGCTATCTAGCCTCATTCGGTAACTCCATCATCGCCATGCTGTTGCCCATAATTTTGGCATAATGGTGCGATTAGGTTTGAAAACTTTTTTGGACTGCCACATACAGGCACTATCCAAATTTAATTGTCTCCATAGCAGCCTCCACACATCGTCTTTTTAGCTGCCTCCACACGTTGTCTCCATTGCTACCTCTACACGTCATCTCCATAGCTGCCTTCAAAAGTCGTCCATATAGCTGCCTCCATACATTGTCCCCTTATCTAAAGAGCTGTGTCAGGCAGAATTTTGGGTTGTTTTAATGGCTTTTGAATCAAACTTGTTAACTTTGTCGCCACCCTGCTGTGTTATCCACAAAATATACTGCCAAACTTTTACCATTTACCGATATTATTTCAGCGCTTCTTGCGCATCTGTTTACATTCCCCTCAGCCGCCATAACCAAGCTAATTACTGATAAGAACAGTACTACACTTGATCTTATCCAAAAGTTCTTAGAAGTGCTGTTTGTAGCCCCTGTCTGCTTTGAAATTTATAAATTTATCAAAGTAAACGCTTCTGGTCCCCACGCCCATTTTGGGTGGGGAAGAGCCGAGAAATAGGGGCTTGGACAGGCGAAAGCTCGCCTGGCAGCGGACCGCCAGCTCCATCCCAAGATTAGGTAGCCTCAGAGGCATCCATGCATGCTGCCCCTGCTGTTTCCTGTCCATTTCGCCTCCTCGATCCTCCACAGCGTCCACCAATGTCTCCATGCGCAACTTTCAACTCTCTATACCCCAGACGCTGGAGCGAGAGAAAATACCGCACATCATTCCCTTATCAAATGAGCTGTGTCAGGCAGAATTATCAGGTTTTTCACCAGATACACAATGAAACTCGGCCCATCTGTCGCCGCCATGCTGGAGACCTGAAGTTTCAATCATAGCAGCGCAATATGGATGCCCCATACTGTCGCTCTTAATCATGGAAGTCGTCTCCATGGCTGCCTCCACATGTTGTCCCCTTATCAAACGAGCTGTGTCAGGCTTATTTTTCGGGTGTTTCACCAGATACGTTATGGAACTTGGTCACTATGTCGCCACCATGCTGTGTTATCGAGTAAATATATCGTCAACCTTTCGTTCACATAGGAAATCATTTCAGCGCTTCTTGCTCACCTCCTTTGGTTCCTCTCTGCCGCCTTAACCAGGCAAAATACTGATACATACAGTGCTACACGTTATCCTCGCCAAAAGGAATTTTTTAAATTGGTTTGAAGCCTGAGTCCATTTGGGGTATGTCGCCATGCCACTGTAGCCTGCCACTGCTGCCGCTGCCTCTGCATGCCGTCTTCTATAGTGTCAGGGTCAATTATTTGATGTTTTAGATGCTATCTGTTGCCCATAATTTGGGCATAATGGTGCGATTAAGCAGCCTCTGAGGCATCCATGCATGCTGCCCCTGCTGTTTCCTGTCCATTTCCGTGGTGTTTTAATCATTTTCTGAGGTTTCCAGGTGTTTGGCCAAGCTTCCATGTGCAGAGCCTTGGTCCCCTTGAAAAATGCTTGAGTCTCCCATTGACTTCAATGGGGCTCGTTATTCGAGACGAGCACTTGAGCGTCGGGAAAAGTTTGTCTCGAATAACGAGCACCCGAGCATTTTAGTGCTCGCTCATCTCTAGTTACATACAATAAAAACATTTTTTTAAAAATACAATTTACAATGTTAAATTATAAAATAAATAATCCAAGAATAATCTATAATTACAAAGGTCCCAAAACCCATTTGATAATCAATTTTTTGTTTCAAAATTTGACACAGGGGATCAGTAATGAGCGAGGTAAAACATACAAATATGCGCGGAACAGTGAAGAATAGATTGCAGATGTTTGCATACATCTACTAACTTATAAGAAGACATTCTTTTTCAATTAATTAACACATTTTATTCCCGAACCATGGTCCCTTTGAAAAATGCTCGAGTCTCCCATTGACTTCAATGGGGCTCGTTATTCGAGACGAGCACTCGAGCATCTGGAAAAGTTCGTCTCGCATAACGAGCACTCGAGCATTTTAGTGCTCGCTCATCTCTAATTGTGACAGATAGCTCAGGTGGGAGGGATAAGTTAGATGGAGGAAAGATAATGCGGAAAGATTATGGGAAAAGAAAAAGGAGGATATGGTTGAAAGACACTCTGGAATTCTGGCTAGAAAAGTAGAGATATCTGGACAAGAAAAATAGATCTGTGTGTCGTCTGTATATGAATGGTATCAAAAGCCATGGAACTTAATTAGGTGCCCCAGGCCAGAGGTGTAGAGGGTGAAGAGCAGGGGTCCCCGGAACGAGCCCTGAGCGACATCAACAGAGAGGGGGCCAGGTGAAAAAGAGATGTGAAAGTGATAGACACTGAACATCTGGTTGGAAAGGTATAAGTAGATCCAGAAGAAGGCACGGTCAATGATACAAAGAGAAAAAAGCATCTGCATTAGAGATGAGCGAACATACTCGTCCGGGCTTGATGCTCGTTCGACCATTTGTGTACTCACAACTGCTAGTTGCTCGGACGAGTATTTCGTCAGATCGAGAAAATGGCATCTACCGCCGTTTTGATTTTTGGCGGCCAGAAACAGAGCCAATCACAAGCCAGGAGACTCTGCAGTACACCCAGCATCACATGGTACACTTACATGTCGAGAGCAGTGGTAGGCTGGCCTGATCAGGTGACCCTGGAATATACTATCCACTGCCCGCGGGGCTCGGATCATTCTCTGCCTGGATGCTGTTAGGGATAGAGCTGTTACTGGTCAGGAATAGCGTTAGGGTGTTCTATTAGATTAGTGTTAGGCAAAAGTGATTCTACAAAAACCCAACAGCCCTTGTTAGGGCTACAATAGGGTTATTTTATTTTATTTTTTTTATTTGCTTGTGGCTGGGCTTGCCTGCACTAGTAGTGCAGCTAGTACCATATTGTGACAAATTTGCAGGGAGACTTGCGAACGTTATTTTTGTCTCTTAGTGGCACACAGGCACACATTTCCATTTCAAAAAGTTAAGTGGGACAATTTATTAGCTATCAGTGGTGCAAATGCAATTTCATCTAGCCTTGTCTGTCTGCTACTGTTTAGCAAGGTAGTCTCCAGAAATCCCAATCCACATTCTCTCTGCCAGTGAAGCGTACGGCATGTCACGTGTGACGTAATCAAATACGGTATTTGTTCACATCAATACCGGGACATTTAAAAAAAATTGTCTGTTTTGGTTAGAAACTAGCCATAGTAATCATCTTCTGAGGTTGCTGTCTGATTTCTTCTGCACGTCTTTTTCTTATATAAATCCAAAAAAAGAACCAAACATAAAAAAAATTACCAAAAAAATTTACAATTTATATTTCTCTTTTGTCTAAAAAATAGACTTTTATTTGGAAAATATTGAACCCGAGGGCTAGGGGTATAGGACGAGAGCGTGAGCGTGGGCATCCAATTACTGCAGTGGTCCAAGGACGTGGTCCTTGGCGGGGTGAGATGCTACCTGCTGATGAGGGAGCAGGGGAACGCCGCAGAGCTACACTCCTTAGCTTCATGTCTCAACTTACTGGGACTCATGGAGGAGCACTTTTGAGGCCACAACATTGCGAACAGGTGATGTCTTGGATTGCGGACAATGCTTCAAGTCATTTGTCCACCAGTCAGTCTTCCACGTAGTCCACCCATGTTACCCAAGTGAGCACTCCTCCAGCTCCTCCACCTCAACCTCCTTCCCCCCAGTCTGCCCCCTCCCAGGAAAATTTGGAATTTGATTCGGCATAATCTGAAGAACTGTTTTCTGGACCCTTCCCACAGTCACAAACCACTTGTCCGGTTGCTGCTGAGCTCTTTCCCGATGCCCAGGTTTTCCAACGATCGCAGTCTGTGGATGATGATGATATTGTTGACATAGTGGAAGAAATGTATTAGACAGTGATGAAGTTGTTGTCAGGGCAGGAAGTCCGAGGGGGGAGCAGGCTGAAGGATCGGAGGATGATGAGGTGACAGACCCAAGCGGGGTTGATAGGCCGGGTAAAGACAGTGCTACTGAGACGGAGGTGAGTCCTATACCAGAACAGGTTGGAAGAGGCAGTGGTGGGGCCAGACGGAGTGGGAGGGCCAGAGCTGGTGCATCAGTGACAAATGTTTCCCGTAGTGAAGCTCCCGTGGCGAGGGCTAGATGTTCTCAAGTCTGGAGGTTCTTTACAGAAACAGCGGATGACTGACGGACTGCGGTGTGCAACCTGTGCCACACCAGCATTAGCAGGGGTTTCACCACTAGCTTAACCACCACCAGTATGCGCAGGCATATGAGTGCTAAATATCCCCCTCAATGGAACCAAGGCCGTTCGACTCTGGCCGGGCCCGCCACTGCTCCTTCCCCTGTTTCATTTGCTGCCTCTGCTACTCAGGTCCCTGCCCAGGACCCCGGCACAAACACCTCCTGCTCGAAAACCACACCTTCACCTTCACGATCCTCCACAGCGTCCACCAATGTCTCCATGCACAAAGTTCAGCTGCCTATACCCCAGACGCTGGAGTGCAAGAGGAAATACAGTTACACCCACCCACACGCCCAAGCCCTCAACGTCCACATCTCCAAACTACTGAGCCTAGAGATGCTACCCTATAAGCTGGTAGAGACCAAGGCCTTTCGCAACCTCATGGCGGCGGCCGCCCCTCGGTATTTGGTCCCCAGCCGCCACTACTTTTCCCGATGTGCCATCCCAGCCCTACACAAGCACATGTCAGACAACATCATACATGCCCTGACCAACGCCATTTCTGACAGGGTCCACCTAACCACGGACACGTGGATGAGTGCTGTCGTGCAGGGCCACTCCATATCGCTGACGGCACATTGGGTTAACTTGGTGGAGGGTGGGACCGATTCTGACCCTGGGGCCGCTCATATACTGCCGACGCTGAGGATTGCGGGGCCTACCTCAGTCACTGTCTCTCAGGCCTACTATGCCTCCTCCCTTCTGTGATAGAAGGTCTTCCTTTGAGAGGGATTTCTTCCAAAACCATTCAGCACTCCTAGCACTCTGTCTCAGATGTTTTGTGAGGTTGGTGTGCCAGGGTTGCCGGTTAGGTTGTCCAGATGTAGTGAGAGTGAGGGGCTAGATGTAGTGAGAATGAGGGGGCTACAGAGTCAAGGGCTGTAGAAACTGTGGTGTTGAAGAAGGTGGCAGCAGTTTCTGCCTCCGTGAATGTGGATATGGAAGAGAGAGGAAGGAGAGTCTTGTAGAAATGTTTGAGATTCCTATGTGGGTGTATTGACCTGTGGACTGAAGGAGAGGTTGAAACCAGAGTGGTAGGGAAAGTGAGCAAGTTGTGGTCGTATAGCAGGATAGTAGAATTATTGGATAGGATTGGATAGGTAACAGAGGCAAGAGAAGATCGGGTCAAGTGTGTGGCCCTCTTTGTGAATAGCGGTAGAGGAGCACTGTGAGAAACAGAATGAGGTGGAAAGCGAGAGGAATTTAGGGGTAACAGAATGAGCTATCCCACTCTGATGATATATGGGCCGCAAGCAACAAACTATGGGTTGGCAGTTTGCATCCCATGAATGAATCGTAGGTATTCTCATGGGGTAATTACAGAACAAGTGTAACTGGAGTATGTCCTAATGTTTGTTTTTTCTAAAAAAAATTATATTCGTCTCATCGCAAATTCATCCTATGCTTCTTCTATTTATTTACACTGTTACCTAAAATTGAAATATTTCTTAAATCCAATTTACAATGTTAAATTATAAAATAAATAATCCAAGAATAATCTATAATCACAAAGGTCCCAAAACCCATTTGAGAAATCAATTTTTTGTTTCAAAATTTGACACAGGGGATCAGTAATGAGCGAGGTAAAACATACAAAAAGCTCTTTGTATCTATTGCATCTTTTTAACAGAAATTAAGATGCCTCCCTTCCATAGATCCTGCTCAGCATTCATCATCCAGTTTATGTGTAAGATTTTATTTAACATTTATGATGATATTTTTTTTCTTCTCTGAATGCTCAGAATTTTATAAAAATTACCATTTAAAAAAAAACCTAAATGAAACCTGACACTAAAAACCTGAGGTTCTCCAAATGTTATGGTTTGAGTGGGTAGACAGAGAGGGGGCTTTCTTTTGGATTTATTCCCCCTTACAATCCCAACCACATTATAGTTTGCGTCCTGATTACATGTCCGGTCTCTCTTTGTGTCCCTACAGCAAAGTAAATCCTGTATGGAAGACATTTTAGTTCTATATTGTTTTGATGAAAATATTTTTACAATTCTGTAGCAAAGATTCCTAACATCTCTGCACATCGTTCTCATGTTTCATACAACGATACATCTCTACATCCATGTACACAGCCCCGCACAATATTCCAATTTCTCACATACAGTGGATTGTATTTGTATTCACATCCCTTGAACTTTTCCTCTTACTTTGATAAACATTACGCCCACAAATTGAAATTTATTAGATTGAAATTTTATGTTGATGACCAACGCAAAGTATTATGTATTTCTGAATAAAAAACAACAAATTTTAATGGTACTAAAATAATCCCCCAAAAATTTAGTTTAGTTATGCTACAGCTGTTATCTGGTACAGCAAATAGAAGGCAGCAGGCACTTACAAACAGTGTTAAAACAATAATGTATTAATAATTAAAATAACAAATAAATAATAGTGAATTCATAAAACATGAAGGCTCAGATTTATAAAAAGTAGCACAGTCTGTGCTGAGTGCAGTTTGTCTCACAAATGTGCAGGGTATGGCAGATTATTATTATTATCTTATGTTAGATTATGTTTAGTCAAGGTTAGAGATGAGCGAGCACCAAAATGCTCGAGTGCTTGTTATTCGAGACAAACTTTTCCTGATGCTCGAGTGCTCGTCTGGAATAACGAGACCCATTGAAGTCAATGGGAGACTCGAGCATTTTTCAAAGGGACCATGGTTCGGGAATAAAATGTGTTATTTAATTGAAAAAGAATGTCTTCTCATAAGTTAGCAGATGTATGCAAACATCTGCAATCTATTCTTCACTGTTCCGCTCATATATTATCTCCCGACAAGTTAGTAGATGTGAAGGACAGTGAAGAATAGAATAAAAACAGTGAACACAGTGACCACAGGATCATTTAAGTGAAAAACGCAGTGAAAAACACAGTGAAGAATAGATTGCAGATGTTCGGCAGATCTGCTTACTTGTCAGGAGATACACTGTCCCAGGGTCCGCTCCTCTTCTTCCACTGAAGTCTCCCCGATCTCTCTGCCCTTCCGGATTTCTCTGCCCTTCCCTATGTCTCTTTCCAGTTCCCCGATCTCTCTGTGCTACTCCCCGATGTCTCTGCCCTCCCCGATGTCTCTGTCCTGTTCCCTGATTTTTCTGTCTTCCTCCCCGATGTCTATGTTCTGTTTCCCGATGTCTCTGTCCTCCCTTATGTCTCTGTTCTGCTCCCCGATGTCTCTGTGCTGCTCCCCGATGTCTCTGTGCAGCTCCCCAATGTCTCTGTCCTGTTCCCCGATGTCTCTGTCCTTTTCCCCGATGTCTCTGTCCTGCTCACCGTGTTCTCCAATGTGTTCTTCACACATATATATTGTTCTTCACATACTATTTTGTTTGCTCCGTTTTGCGCGTATCTTCCGACAAGTAAGCAGATGTGCCGAACATCTGTAATCTATTCTTCACTGTTTGTATTCTATTCTTCATTGTTCTTCACTGTGTTTTTTTAATTAAATACTCGATCTGGAGCATGGGAAATACTCGTCCGAGCAATGAGCCGTTGCGAGTACCTTAATACTTGAACGAGCATCAAGCTCGGACGAGTATACTCGCTCATCTCTAGTCAAGGTTATATTGTCACTTAGGTCCAGCAGATCTTGTTCCACTGGTTCTTAGAATAAATCCTTAACTGGTGCATGAGGTATTATTCAAATTAGTATCCATGTTCGACTCTGTTTGTAGCTGCCGCATGAGCATGAATTGTACCTGACCCTGAAATTTATTAATCTCTTGCTTAACACTCAAAGTTGGAGGACGATTTACTTCGAAGGGTGGAATCGTATAAACATCATCTGCCTGCCCAAAGTGCTTGCGAAGTGTAATGCACAATGAGTCTAAAAATGATTTCCAAAATTTTAATAAGATTTCTCGTCGCGTCTTTAAGTTCTAGGTGACCTCCAAGTGATCTTTTTCAAATTTTTTTCAAATATCCATTTTCCAAACTGAAGCTTTCTCCAGTAAAAAAAGTAGCATTTTTCCATTATCTTATTTTTTTAATGACCTTGTGTATGAGCCCACGACCCAAGTCACAATTTGGAGGCTTGCCCAACTTGGCCAGTCTTTACTTCTAACATCGAGGTTGAGTGGACCTCACACTCTGAGGATATTTGGGCTACCGTAGCTTGTAGCTATTGTAAAAGAATGATTTGTACCTGATCCTGAAATTTATTCATCTCTTGGTTAAGGCTCAACATAAGAGAATGATTTACTTGAAGGGTGGAATCATATTAACTTCATCTTCCTGACCACTCCTGCGTAGTGTAATGTTATGGTCACCTCAAGTCTTATTAGGCCACTGCACATAATTTTAACATATTGGGGCACATTTACAAAGGGTCCGAATCGCTCTTTTTCGTCGGGTTTCCCGAAAATTACCGGTTTGCGCCGAATTGCCCTGGGTTTTTGGCGCACGCGATCGGATTGTGGCGCATCGGCGCTGGCATCGGAACTAGGGGGCGTAGCCGTCGGAAAACCCGACAGATTCAGAAAAACCGCGGTATTTTTTTTAAAAAAATGTGCCGCTTGACACGCGCTTACCTGCACCCAGGATAGCTTGGTTAACTCCGGTGAACTCCGGCGGACTTCAGCGCAGCAGCGACACCTGGTGGACATCGGGCGCACTACCTTAGTGAATCGCCGGAAGACCCGAATCCTCGACGGAGAACGCACAGCTGGATCGAGACAGGACCGGGTAAGTAAATGTGCCCCATTGTTCTGTTTAAGTAATTGGGGTCGTGGAGAAAAACCCAAGCCCAGATAACAGATCAGATTAATAATCCATTACTATTTAACTTGAAAAATTAAAAAATTGTTATTTATTACATTTTTGTTTCCGCAGTGGATACTGTTATAACTGGGTCTGTGTTAATGGATTCCCATTAACTTTTTTAGATTTACTCGGGTTACGTACAAGATCGGTTATTTAGGTTTTGTGCTTAAGTTGAATTTGTATGTATGCAGGAACAATTATATTTTATAATTGTATACCAATGAAAAACACCCTATAGTTGCAAAGTAACAATCCTATAAGACACTATTTCTACAAACCACAGTATATCGGATCACAACAGATCATACTAGAATACCATATTCATAAAAAATCACAAATCTTTATTAATAAATATCATGGCAATCAATATAGAATAAAAACACACATCTAAAAGCCACAACAACAAACATGTGGTGGTGGCCATTCCGATCAAGTATAAAGGAACACAAAATAAATACAACAAAAATCCATCCAGCACCCCAAAGTATGTTTCACCATCGCTTCCTCAAGTGGGCGTGTAAGGAAGCGACGGCGAAACATATGTCAGGGTGCTGTGGTTAAATGATCTGATTATTACATAATGTACCTTTTGATATTTGTTGTATTTACATTGTGATCCTGTATACTTGATGGGCCAGGCCACCACCACATGTTTGTTTGTTTGTTCTTGGGGCTTAAAGATGTGCGTTTTTCTTGTATATTGATAGCCATGATATTTATTAATAGATTTATTAATTTTTATGCATTAATTCTGATTTGGTTCTTTATACTTGTAGCTCCAGACAAAAATTTTTGTCCGTAATAGGAACAAGGATTATCAATAAAACCTCATTACAGACAATTTACAGATTATTGCAACCTCAGAGTAAGGCTATATTCACACGTCCGCATGGGGGACGTATATATACGGCCAAAGTATATATGCAGTATATACATCCCCATAGATGGCATTGGGCGCACAGCAACGTACGGGAGCTGTGCAGTGTAGTAGCCAGGACATGTCATATCTTTCACCGAAAAACGGTGCTTGATGTAAAGCATCAAGAGAGCTCACCAGAGGTCACAATTGGCAGAGAGGTCTGTCTTTTGGCAGAGGGGTTGTCTGTAAGTTGAATGTTCTCAAGTAGGGGACTACCTGCATTGTGTTTTACATGGTAACTTTGGAAATACATCCACAGACAGAACTTTTGCTTGGGGAAACCAATGGCTCTGAAAACTCTTTGGAAATAGTTGTTATTGAAGTTTCTGTATCCGTGAAACTGACTTGGTTTTCTCCTTGTTTATTGTCTGTTTTTTATGCCTGTTTCTCTTCCAAACATGTACTTAAACCATCAGATACCCTTAGCTGTCAGACTAGAACTTAATTTCTTAATTTCCATAATATTTGCTTCTATTTTTAAAAATATGTTTTCTTTCAATTCCTTATCCAGGTACAGAAACTCAGGAGTCTAGGATTGTGTCTGAACACAGTCCAGTAACTTGTGTTTGTACATCAGCATGTGCCGCTTCCTCCTGCTCAACAATGAGTTGCAATCATTTATTCGAGCATTCCGTAAGGGTAGCATTCCACTGTGATAAAAATTCTGATGTGTAAATAATGGATGGGAATTTCTTGCGACCCCGATTTTATCAATGCATGATTTTAGTTAAACAAAAATTGAACTAATTTCTTTCACGAGTAAATCTTACAATTGATTAATGCGAGTTCTTAAATTCATAATCCCTTCTTTCTTTAATCTTGGTGGTGTACAATCTCTCATATAGGCCAGACATGAAGCTGCACAAGGATGATTTTCCTCTTTGTTGAACTAATAAGTGGGCTACCAACTTCTGGTGTGCACAACAGCATTTTTATAATACACACAAACAACTTGGGAGAGTGAACTCAACTGTACAACGCCAGCTTATTCAGCAAAGCTTCCAACGCACGGAATGACCTGGGCCTCAGGTATGCATGACGTATTCACCAAAGAAGGAAATCCAGTTACAGGCAAGCTTCGTTAAAATAGGAGCCTTAAAGGTTCATTTCTATTGTAGTCTCCTTTTGGTAGTTTTAGGGGCAGTTGCATCTAATGTTCTGGGGCATTGAGTAATGTGAAAAGTAGTCAAGAGGACAGCAAAGAAGGAAGTGTGGATAGTAGGGAAGAAGCGTTACAGAAGCAACCTAACAATGTTTATAAGAACACAATAGGCAAAAGGCTTCACCTTAGAGTCTAAAGATGAACTATATATTGTTTGTACACATATTAGCCTAATCCTCTCCACGTCACTCTTGTGTATTTCAGAAGGTCCATAGACATTAGGGTTTTCTATCAAGTCTTCAACAATTTAGTTACTTTTCCCAATTATCTATCATTTTGATTAAACATCACATGAGTTTCTAAAATGTTGACTATTTTTTTATTATTGTATAACAGAACATCATAGAAAGTTATGGAATATCTAAATCAGACCACTCCTCGTAGGTTCATCTTACTTGGGTTCTCCAATGTCCTTCACCTTCAAGTCATCATCTTCATCACATTTTTGACAATGTATTTAATGACTATATCAGGGAACCTTCTTCTGATCATCATTGTGAGGATCAATCCAAGACTTCACAGCCCAATGTATTTCTTTTTGACCAGCCTATCGCTTACAGATATCATTTTCTCCTCCTCCATTGACCCTGTGATCCTAATGAACCTCTTCAGTAAAGATAGAAGTATTTCTTCACTTGGATGTGCTGTACAGATGTACATCTCCTTAGCTATGGGGGTTACAGAGTGTGTATTACTTGCCTTCATGGCCTATGATAGATATGCTGCTATTTGTAGAACCATTCCTACCTCCTTTTGGGATAGAACCAGAAAGTGCTTCTCTAAGTTTGTTTGGTCCACGGGTAGTCCCAGAGTGAAGAGAGACATACTGATTCTACCAAAAGACAGAGGAGGCGTAGGTCTACCGGACTGTCGCCTCTACTACTTGGCGGCAGCACACGCTAGAGTGCTTGACCTCTTTCATCATAAACGCTCCAAAACATGGGTCGCACTGGCGCAAGGTATATGTCCCAGAGAACTTTCCACCCTCCCCTGGACGTGGTCCCCTACCGCTAGAGATCCCACCCCTCTCTCATTCTCCACAGAACACACACTGCGGATCCTGAAAGGCTTAAACCCCCGTCACTCCCTAGTGGACAAACAAGGACCTCTCACACCTATCATGGACAACCCCCTATTCCGACCTGGCCTCCAAAAAAGCGAATTCCTATCGGGCACACAGCATAAACCTCTTCGATTTACACACGTCCTAGCAGGAACCACCCTACAGCCGCTCTCAGTACTATTATCAGACACCACACCGACAGCCGCTCACCAATTCCAATATACCCAACTCCAACACTTTCATGCCTCCATTAAATCTCACTACCAACTCTCACGCACTCTGACACATTTCGAACAATTATGCTTGGCACGCACTCACACGCCCCATGCATTATCAGAGATGTACAAACTGCTAATTTCTACCAACCGTACGCCCACTCCGTCTTTTTGCAAAGCCTGGGAAACTGAATTGGGGAAGACATTTTCAGAAGGACAATGGTCACAGTGTTTCTCTTTGGCTCAGAAGGCAGTCATAGCCTCTAAACACCAAGAAACTAGTTATAAAATTCTGACGAGATGGTACAGAGTACCATCGCTACTACACAAAATGTACCCAAATGTCCCAGACACCTGCTGGCGTTGTGGATCGATGGGAGGTACAATGTCCCACATCTGGTGGCGGTGCCCTCGCCTACAAAGCTTTTGGCCCAAGGTACTTCAGGTCATTGAGGAAGTCACAGGCCTTAAAATACCCAACACCCCTGAAGCAGTGTTACTATTCATGTTTGACATTCCCGTTTCAACATACAAGAAATCGTTGGCAAAACACCTCTTGCAGGCAGCCAAGACAATCATCCCACGGAAGTGGAAGTCTGACTCCCCTCCCACACTGAGTGAATGGTTCGGGGAAGTAGCTCTAACGCACAGAATGGAAGAACTCATCGCTCAGTCCCCAAAGGACCGTATGCGATTTTCTAAGACGTGGTTTCATTGGCAGCAGTTCTTGAGCTCCCAATCCTATCGCGTATTACAAGACTAAGGTTTCTGTGGAGGTGGTGCAACTTGGGAAAAAATACAACCCCATGCCCTCATCAGCGACACCACTACATGCCCCTCTCCCCCCCTCCCCCCATCCTCTCCTAACCCCCACTTACCTAATCTTTCGTCCCCCCCCCTCTATCTCCTATCTTCTCATGCTATTTATGTTATGTGTATTGGCAACAAGGTTTGCCTTAGCTTCACCACAATGTATAACCTTTTAAGACAAAGACAATACTATAGTGAAGATCAGTTCTTATTGTTCGTTCTTGTTATAAATGTTTCCTCTTTGTATCTTTAACTGGAATGTTGACTTGTTAACTATGCATGCCCTAAAGGCATATAATGCATAAATTCATATTATTCTGTATGTTTCTCAACTTAAACCAATAAAGCCTTGAATGATAAAAAAAAAAATTATGGACGGGAACTTCTTGGAACCCCGATTCTATCGATGCATGATTTTAGTGTTAAAAAAAATCGAACCAAATTGTTTCACGAGTAAATCTTACAATTGATTAATGCAAATTCTTAAATTCATAATCCATTCTTCTTCCAAACTTTCTTCAATCTTGGTGGTGTACAATCTCTCATATCGGCCAGATATGTAGCAGCACAAGAAGGGTTTTCCTCTTCGTTGGACTAATATGTGGGCTACCAGCTTCTGGTGTGCACAACAGCAATTTTATAATACACACAAACAACTTGGGAGAGTGAACTCAACTGAACAACGCCAACCCATTCAACGAAGCTTCCAACGCACGGAATGACCTGAGCCTCACGTATGTATGACATATTCACCAAAGGAGGAAAGCCAGTTACAGGCAAGCTTCGTTAAAATAAAACTTGTTATTGTTTTTTAATTATGATTAAAATCCATAGTAATAAGTGCAGCAAAAGAGGAACAGATAAGCAGGTGAAGCCTTCACATTTTTTCGGCTTAGCGTCCAGTGTTAGAAGCCTGACTTAAAACCAGCCCTTATTAGAAGCTTGATACTTTCCGAGCCAACCTAAAAGAGGTCCGGGTGGCTAAAACAGAGATTCTCTGAATACCATTACTAAATATACTCAAAAGTATATACACATAGATAGCAGTATTTCATAATTATTTATTAAAAGTAACAAGCACAAAGAATAACAGAATACACTTCATTTTTTGCTATCTTCTTGGGAAACCTCACAACTTAATTCAAGGGCACAACACATATAAAATATTGTTTACATACATACAAAAACAAATACCGAAATGAAAGTGAGGTAAAGGGCTTTACTCACAAAGGCTTTAGAAAGTACATCGGAGAGATCAGAGAGAAAATGTGAACTGCACATTAGGTGCCAGAAAGGTTCATTTCTATTGTAGCCTCCTTTTGGTAGTTTTAGGGGCAGATGGGAAAAGTAGTCAAGAGGACAGCAAAGAAAAAAGTGTGGATAGGATGGAAGAACAGTTACAGAAGCCACCTAACAATGTTTATAAGATCACAGAGAGTAAAAGGCTTCACCTTATTAGGGTAATAGTCTCCAAGTCCCCTTGAGTATTCCAGAAGGTCCATAGACATTAGGGTTTTCTATCAAGTCTTCAACAATTTGGTTTCTTTTCTCGAATATCTATAATTTTGAACATTACATGACCAGTTTCTAAAATGTTGACTATTTTGTTATTTTTGTATAACAGAACATCATAGAAAGTTATGGAATATCTAAACCAGACCACTCCTCGTAGGTTTATCTTACTTGGGTTCTCCAATGTCCTTCACCTTCAAGTCATCATCTTCATCACATTTTTGACAATGTATTTAATGACAATATCAGGGAACCTTCTTCTGATCATCATTGTGAGGATCAATCCAAGACTTCACAGCCCAATGTATTTCTTTTTGACCAGCCTATCGCTTACAGATATCATTTTCTCCTCCTCCATTGACCCTGTGATCCTAATGAACATCTTCAGTAAAGATAGAAGTATTTCTTCACTTGGATGTGCAGTACAGATGTATATCTCCTTAGCTATGGGGGTTACAGAGTGTGTATTACTTGCCTTCATGGCCTATGATAGATATGCTGCTATTTGTAGACCACTCCATTACAACACCATAATGAGTAAGGCATTGTGCATCTACTTAGTTGCAGGGGCATGGACGGTTGGCTTCGTTAACTCTTTTGTGCAGGTCTTCCTTGCCTTCCAACTCCAATTCTGCAACTGTCCAAACGTCAACCACTACTTTTGTGAGGTACCTGCATTTATACGGATGGCTTGTAGAGATACTTTTGTTATTGAATTATCTATATACATCACAGGAGGGATTTTTGCTGTAAGTTCCTTCTGCTTGATTCTGATTTCATATGTCCATATTATCTCCAACATCCTAAAGATTATTTCATCAGAAGGAAGATCTTTTTCACCTCCTCCATTGTTCCTGTGATCCTAATGAACATCTTCACTAAAGATAGAAGTATTTCTTCACTTGGATGTGCAGTACAGATGTACATCTCCTTAGCTATGGGGGTTACAGAATGTATATTACTTGCCTTCATGGCCTATGATAGATATGCTGCTATTTGTAGACCACTCCATTACAACACCATAATGAGTAAGGCATTGTGCATCTACTTAGTTGCAGGGGCATGGACGATTGGCTTCATTAACTCTTTTGTGCAGGTCTTCCTCGCCTTTCAACTTCCATTCTGCAACTGTCCAAACGTCAACCACTACTTTTGTGAGGTACCTGCATTTATACGGATGGCTTGTAGAGATACTTTTGTTATTGAATTATCTATATACATCGCAGGAGGGATTTTTGCTTAAATTTCCTTCTGCTTGATTCTGATTTCATATGTCCATATTATCTCCAACATCCTAAAGATTATTTCATCAAAAGGAAGACAGAAATCCTTCTCCACATGTGTCTCCCACCTCACTGTTGTCATTATCTACTATGGGACTATTATGTTTATGTATCTACGACCACAATCAAAGAAATATAGTCATCGTTCTAGTAAATCAGACAACATAGTGCCAATTTTTTATGCCACAGTGACCCCGATGTTGAACCCTTTTATATACAGTATCAGGAACAAGGATGTGAAAAATACTTTCATCAATCAATTCAAGAGGAAGCAATTTCATTAAATAGTAAAACTTTTCTTGGGTCTATGGCATCCACCAATTTAACTGTCATCAGGTTCAGTAATTCTAGCTAGTGATGAGCGGACCTGAACTCCTAAATTTTCATGTCCGCGCTGAACATTGTGGGTATGGGATCCCCGATGGTGGCATCTAAAGATAACACTCATGACTAGTCCCGACACTGATTGTGGGTGCTATAAGTGAAGGTGAAAGTTCAAGTATGAGTTTAGTACCCGAACCCTCGGGCTTGTGGCTGGCTGTGTGTGTACTAGCCAAGGTATAATCAATCACAGTGGGTCACAAACTAATACTACTGCTGCTAAAGTTTTAGTCAACTACATTGATCAGGAGACAAGTAGGAGGAGGACCCTGCCCGTGAGCGCTTAACATACATATAGGGTGGGAGGGATTGAGACATGAGGTGTGGGAGTAATGCAGTTAATGTGCATTGTAAGTGAACGTGAACAGATGGGTTTTCAGGTTACGTTTGAAGGTTTGGAAAGTGGGGGACAGTCTGACACATTTGGGTAGAGTTCCAGACTATGGGAGATGCACAGGAGAAGTCCTAGATGTGGTTGTGTGAAGAGTGGGTGGTAACAGAGTGAAGATGAAGGTCCTGTGGACCTGTGGAGACTATGTGTGGGGCGGTATTGCCTGAGGAGTTCAGAGATATATGGAGGGAACATGTTGTTGATGGCTTTGTAGGTTATAGTTAGTATTTTAAATTGAATTCATTGTGCAATGGGTAACCAAAGGAGACTGGCAGAGAGGAGATGCAGAGATGACAGATGGATTAGCCGGGGAGCAAAGTTTCGGACAGATTGGAGCAGTGTTAGAAAGTTAGCTGGGAGACCGCAGAAAAAGAGTGTTGCAGTAGTCCAAGCAAGGGATGATGAAGGCATGGACTAGTAATTTTGTAGACTCTGGATTGAGAAGGGTCAGATGCGAGAGATGTTCCTGAGGTAGAGGCAGCACGTTGCAGTAAGGGCCTAGATGTGTGGCTAAAAGGATAAGGCAGAGTCAAGGATGACTCCAAGGTAGCAGACTTTATGGACTGGGGAGAGTGTGGAGCCATGAATTGTGACTAGAGATGAGCGAGTATACTCGTCCGAGCTTGATGCTCGTTCGAGTATTAAGGTACTCGAAACGGCTCGTTGCTCAAACAAGGATGTGAAAAATACTTTCATCAATCAATTCAAGAGGAAGCAATTTCATTAAATAGTAAAACTTTGCTTGGGTCTATGGCATCCCCCGTTTTAACTATATTCAGCTTCAGTTGTGATGAGCGGACCTTGACTCACAATTTTAAGGTCAATACTGAACATTGTGAGTTGTTTCCCCTGGTGCATTATTGCAATCTGTCAGTATCAAAATGTGCATGGAAATACATTGTATTGGGGTTCAGCATCACCTCAGTTATTGCAAAATATGGTGCATAATCTGATAGTATCTGGTTCACAAACAGTTAATGTGCTGTGATTGACAGAATCTTATTCCAATCTCATTGGCACTCTGCCTGATTACAGAGAACTGACCCAACCATCTTCTGAATAGGGACTATGCTTCTCAGATAAGGATTTGTGGACCTGTGCTCTTTGTCTGCTATCATTTTTACTTGGCTTGTTGTGTTTATTCTGTTATCTGTATTCTGGCATTTTTGACCCTGTTACCTGTATTCCTGACTCTCAGCTTACCTAGCGATTTTGTACTGCATTGCTCTCTTGGTTTGACCCTTATTTGGTAACCCTATATATATATTGTTTTGTCTTTGACTACATGTTTGCACTTTGCATGGGAAGGGATCGTTGACCAGATTTTTCTACCACTTAGGTTAGGTTGAGCAATTAGGCAGGGGTGGGCTGGGAAAGGGATAGAGTCTCAGGGCCCAGTGTCTCTTTGTGTTTCACCAGTCCACTCCATGACCCTACATATTATGGTGATAAAGCAAAATAAATCAAATAAAACTCAAAAAGAAATATAGGCAGTAATGTTATCAGACAAGTGTTAAAATGTTGGTGTCAGCAATGCACAAGAAGTAGATGGTCTCGTCTGTATTGGCGCTGCGTCATCCAGTAACTCAAAGGAACTGGCAGTTGATTAGTTTATTATTTTTATTGAATCAGTAGTCCACTACATGTTTTGGCTCTGAGCCGAAGCCTTCATCAGGGAAAAAAAAAGTCTCTTTATTTTCTCTGTCTAGTTTTCCTGTAGCCTAATTCCTTTTTGTCTTGTAAGTCTAATTTGTCTTAGTTGGATTTCTCTGGTGGTAAATTGCACCTGTGCCTGTTAGTCTAACATTGCTGCCTGGTGTAGAGGATGCAACTTTTTAAAAAAAAAGTGGCAAATTTTTGCACATAAAAAGTCACAGAGTAGGTTGTACTGCTTCATCCTGCAAAGTTCCTCAGCTCACCTGGGGTGAGCTTTTGCATACTTTTATTGACTTTTCAAAAGTCAAAGATGGCCAATGCAACAAATTTTAGTCTAAACATCTGGATTTATTAGATAAACAGAGTGAATCTATCCAAAATGCTATTTATCTTGAGTCTTGGGGCAAATCTGTAGATCTGTTACAATGTTCCAGTGATAATGTGGAAAATCCCCATATACTGCCATACTATAGTATCGTAATATATGGTAGGATCAATCAGATCAATAAGACAAACTAGGGTAAAAGTAAAAAAGTATCCAAGAGAGTATGAAAAATAGTAAAAAATAATTTTAAAAAGTTAAAAAAGTAAAAATAAATTAATAAAACCTCAAAGTTCAAATCATCCCCTTTCCCTAAAATAGAAAAAAAATAACAAGTATCCCATGTAGGTTGGTATGCCAGCAGACACTGTGCTTTTAAGATGCCATCACAGACGGCATCTTATAGGCACTGCCAGTTGACAGCTCTGGAGTCCTGCTTGGACCTCAGGGCTGCCATGACAGCGACTGGCTCTTCGGGGAGGCGATCATGGGAAAGAAACCCATAGCAGACGTGTTAAATGCTGTAGTTGCACTGATCATGGAATTTAATGGGTTAAATACCCATGATTGGAGCCCACTCCGACTGTGGGTGTTACACTAGTATTCACACAGTGTATTCCAGAAATTGCCCAGCTTCGATTTGTAAGTTATAGCGCTCAGCGTCCAATATATCAGACGCAGAGGGTTAAGAGGTTAACGGCAAGAAGTAAAAAATGGAGGATAGCTACAAAGATACTTTAGGAGGTTGTCTGACATTAATAAAAAATGTACTCGTGGGCTGTGAAAAAAAATAAGCCTATACTTATCTCCCATGGTGCTTTGTCAGAGCAGAGGTGTCATGCCCTTGTTAACAAACATGGTCACGGTGGCAATGGATGGCGGTAAGGAGCACCGAGAGAAGAAGTATAGGTTTATACTCTCCAGTAACATTTCAGAAATATAGTAATTTTTCAATGGCCTTTCCTCAAGACCATCAAAGTCATATCAGTGGGTTTCTGATCCTAAGAAGTCTTGGAGATCAACTTTTTTGATGGACCAAGATACCTGTATAAACAATGTGGCCTCCTTAATGCTTTATCTACAGTACTGTGTTTGGATACCTATCATCTACAGAAACTTCTTCCTTTTCACTCCCAATGACATCTAACTGCACGTAGTGTCGCTACTACATAACCAGTGGATGGATCACTGTAAACACTGAAGCGGCCACAACTTCTGCATGAGCACTTTGACACCTAAAGCCGATGGTTTACAGGGTTCCTAATGGTGGCACCCCCATCAATCTGATCTAAATGGCCTATAATTATGTGCATTAAACAGGAAAACTTAATTCTAATTATGATGAAACCACCACGATATGAGATTCATATGGTGTTTTCTATTTTATTAGCTGTCATTTTTTAGCATCTTTATGGTGATTGATAGAGCTTCATAGAGGCTTGTGTTTTAGAGGATTAGTTGACATTTTTTGTAACCTATTTGGTACATGTCTCTTTAGATCTTTTTTAACCTTATTTCCACTTCCACTCTACTGTATGGTATAATGATGATTTTGCTTTTTTACTTATGTGTGGATTCTACCAAAAAGGGTGCCATTTTGAATCTCTACAACCTATTCTATATTTTTAAACTTATGCCACAATTTGTGTTAGCGGCTATTGTGGGTGTTTTTGGCCATCGATTGTTGTTTAATAGAGCAGGCAATCACCCTGTTTGGAGAAGCCCATGAGCCCATACAGCCTTAATGCCCATGTGCCAAACATGTAACGCACACAACGTTACAAAGTTTATCTGTGTTTTCTGATAGGCTGGATGATACACAATGCATAAAAAAAATAAATTTTTAAATTTTTTTATAGACCATTTTTTATTATATTTCTTCCAAGACCATCACTGCCAGAATGGTCAGGTATGTTAAGTCAAGTGTAGAAGTCCCATTTTAGCCAAAAAAATTAAAAATCTTCAATGTTGAAATACTTTTGTGTAAAAACTACAATAGTGCTAAGGAATGAGACTTTTATTGGCTAACCAGAAAAATTATATTTTGTTGCAAGCTTTGAGGCCCCTTCATCAGGCTAGGATACAAATTAAGTACTAAGAGAAAAACATGCCAGAACAGGCCACGCCAGATTTTTAAAATTTGCCCTATGTCATTATAGGAGGTTATACCGTTGTAAGACTTTAACATATCCAGGGTATTTTGAGATTGTTTTCTCATCACAAATTGTACTTCAAAGAAATAGAAACATTTTGATGATATCTTTTGTGTTTAGTTATGAAAATTGGAAATTTGTCAATTTTTTTTAAACATTATTCATTTTCAAAGGTCTAAATTTTCTGCTTTCCAGGCATATAGTAGCACCCAAGTAATTTTATAATTCACATTTTTATATCGGCAATGGTTTTTATGCATCCTCTCTCTTTTTTAGGTTGTTACGAGGTTCAAAATTTTGGGTGCAATTTTTCTCAATTTTATGAAAATCGTCAAAACCCGTATTTAGAGGCACCTGCTCAGCTTTAAGTCACTTTGAGAGGCCAAAATAACTGTAAAACCCTGTAAATTATGGCATGTTAGAAACTACACCCCTCAATGTGTGAAAAATCTACTTTAAGAAGTAGAACCCTTTAGATGTTTCAGAGGGGTTAAAACAAAATGGGGGTGTAATTTACAAGCTGTAATTTTTTTAGACAATATATTAATTCTGGCCAATTAATTGCAAGCTTTATCGGTATCTTCCAATATAGCTAACAATTTAACACTGCTACACCTGGGGAAGTGCTATGGATAGATACTGTAGATTATTTGGGTGACAGGTCCTCTTTAAGTATAGCAGAGAAAGGAATACCTGGGAGTTCAAGCTGATGATGACCTTCCAATCACTGACACAAGGCCTCAATATTGCACCTGGGTTTATGACTCATTACATGGACACACTCCAAACCCTACAAAAGACTGACTCCAGACCCCTGCCATCCTAGGCCATCCCCACACTCCAGACCCTGCCGTCCTAGGTCATCCCCCTGACTCCAGACCCTGCCATCCTAGGCCACCCCCTGACTCCAGACCCTGACATCCTAGGCCACCCCCTGACTCCAGACCCTGACATCCTAGGCCACCCCCTGACTCCAGACCCTGACATCTAGGCCACCCCCTGACTCCAGACCCTGACATCCTAGGCCACCCCCTTACTCCAGACCCTGACATCCTAGGCCATCCCCAGACTCCAGATCCCTGCCATCCTAGGTCATCCCCCCTTGGCCCTTCATTGTGTAACATAAACTCCAGTTGTATTGCTCAGGCTTATCTTAATTATGTTTCACCATATGTATTAATCATCTTAGTGTAACATCCTTCAAATTCTGTGTTTTTCTCCCAGTGCTTCTTTTGTATCCAAGCCTGAAGAAGGGACCTCTGTGCCGTGAAAGCTTGCACCAAATATAATTTTTCTGGTAAGCCAATAAAGGTCTCATTCCTTAAGTACTTTGTAGTTTCTACACAAAAGGATCATAGAAGAATGGTCATGTTGAAGGGTGATAAATGGTCCTCAGACTTCTTTACATCTAAATCATGACTATTGTGAACTCGGTCTCATCGTTGAAAAAACAAGGTGCCATTGGAGTCTTTGCCAATTTTGGTCTCACTTTAAAACGTAAAGGTCCTATTACAATCCTCGAGGATCCTGTTCCTGAATTTGTCATATTGCACGTCTTTTTGTAGAGCTCTGCCTGTGTTCCTCCTGTTCCTTTTCTCACAACAAGTATCACTCTGTTTTCACTCTAGAGACTTCTGGTAGACACATCAAAACTTCTTCTGACAGCAAGCATGGAAGTCCTATCCTTGAGAAGGAAGATATGCTATGTCCCAAAAGCACACTAGCAAAATGCAAAACTAGAGATGAATCGACCAGGAAGAATAACAAGAGCAAAAATGTCTGTGGCCACTGCCTGCCGTTCTACTATAATACAGGTTCTGATAGATGGACAGCAAGAGATTGGTCAAATCTGGATCCCTGTTGCTGGCGTATTGGTCAGAACGCCCACGCCCCACTACAGCTTCGCATTACATTTTTTTAAAAGTGCAAAAATGTGCCTGATATAAGTCTACCAAAAATTTTTTTCTATAAACAACATACCTTGGTTCCCTTTATTTTATTATTTTACATAGAATACAAATAAAATGTTATGTTTTAAATGAGACCATCAGAGAATAAACGATGATTGGTCACAAAGGCCCCAGGATTTATTTGAGCAAAATATTCCGAGATCACAAATTTGACAAAGGGGATTCATGATTAGGTTCTGTTCAGTATATAAGGAGGCCTCCTCATCCCTTCTGTTTTGTAAGAAAACCAAGATGTCTCCACCTCCATAGAGACTGTTCTGCATTGTTTCAACTAACCTGTAAGTACAATACATACAGTATTGATTCTTTGGTTCTTTTTTTTACTCAGATGCCAATATTTGTCTTAACCAGAAGGTTTTATTATAAAAAATACCATCTGCCGGAAGTCCATAGTTCCCAGAATTAGATTAACAACGAATGGGGACCGGGTGCACTGAGGGTCAGGGTGCTTTGTCCTTTATGTGTTATCTTTCTACAGGCGTATCACTTATCAGATAACGGGGTAATGCTGGTTTACACTAGGTTATATTGAAAGAAGAAAATAAGCGTAACAGGAGGTGAGGTCACAGACCTGATGCTCCGAGAAGTCAAATGCATAATGAATCTTAAAGATTAGGCAGATTTTTTTTTCTCAGTGAAATAGGATAGGCATGTGTGGAAAGATTAGTGAATAGATTAGTCCACCACAAATTGTGTAAGTTCTCCATTAAAAACATGAGAGAGGCCAGTTAATTGGACTTCATAGGTAGAACCTCCACTATGACGTCTGGTTAAAGATTATTTGCAAATTATGGTGGGGAAAGATCAGTATTTGATTCAATAACAAAACTTAATCTCAAGGAAATGAGGTCAAACATTTACTATGAGTCTTCACAAGGTTGCCAAACACTGTTGCTGGTAGGTTTGCTCATTTCTCTATGCCGATGTCCTCTGGAGCAGTGATATTTTGAGGCTATTTCTGGGACCACTCCAGGACTTGAAATGCTTCTTAAGAAGCCACTTGGGATCATTGTCATGCCAAAAGACCCAGCTACTTTCATCTTCAATGCCCTTGCTAATGGAAGGTCTGCACTCAAAATCTCACAATACATGGCCCCATTCATTCTTTCATGTAAATGGATCAGTTGTCCTGGCCCCTTTGCAAAGAAACAGCCACTCACTATGATGTTGCCCGCCCCCATAATTTACAGTATGTCTGGTGTTCTTTGGATGCAACTATGAATTCACTATTCTCCAAACATGAGTTGTGTTTCTTCCAAACAGTAATACTCCCAATACTCTTCTGATGGGCCTGGATATGTACAAGGATTTGAGTCCCTGGCAGTTAAGTGTGTTACTGGTAGCAACCTTTGCTATGTTGATCCCAGCTTTCTGCAGGTCAGTCACTTGGTCCCCCCAGGTGGTTCTGAGATTTTGCGTGGAGCCCCTGATGGAGGGAGATTATCAGTGGTCTTGTATGTCTGACCAATTTCTAATTATTGCTCCCACAAATGGTTTCTTCACACCAATCTGCTGCCTATTGCGGATTCAGTCTTTAAAGCCTGGAGCAGGTCTACAATTTTGTTGTGTCCTTCGACAGCTCTTTGGTCTTCACCATAGTGGAGTTTGGAGTGTGATTGGAGCCATTACTACAGGTAATGAGTGGAGGACAGAGAAGCCATTACTATGTGTAATGAGTGGAGGACACAGGAGCCATTACTACAGGTAATGAGTGGAGGACACAGGAGCCATTACTACAGGTAATGAGAGGACACAGAAGCCATTACTACAGGTAATGAGAGGAGGACAGAGGAGCCATTACTACAGGTAATGAGAGGAGGACACAGGAGCCATTACTACAGGTAATGAGTGGAGGACACAAGAGCCATTACTACAGGTAATGAGAGGAGGACACAGGAGCCATTACTACAGGAAATGAGGGGAGGACAGAGGAGCCATTACTACAGGTAATGAGGGGAGGACACAGAAGCCATTACTACAGGTAATGAGAGGAGGACAGAGGAGCCATTACTACAGGTAATGAGAGGAGGACACAGGAGCCATTGCTACAGGTAATGAGTGGAGGACACAAGAGCCATTACTATAGGTAATGAGTGGAGGACAGAGGAGCCTCTTACAGGTCTGTGAGAGCCAGAAATATTGCTTGTGTGTAGGTGACCAAATACTTATGTCTCATTATAATGTGCAAAAAACGTCAGACAATGTGATTTTCTGGATTTGTTTTCTCATTTTGTCTCGTATAGATGAGGTCTACCTATTTCAATTATAGGCCTTTCTTAACCTTGTTAATGTTAATTGCTAGAGTTCTTCAACATTTGTGTCTATTGTACAGTGTAATTACATGGTTAGTGTAGGAGACACTGTTCTATTTTTCTTTTTTTTATCATAGTTTTTAAGGTGTATCTATCTTGGGATTGAACCCCTGATTTCCTAACAACCTAGCAATGGCCTCTAAAAACACATAACTTTTACTGATCTGTAATATTGTATATATGGAATTACTTGCTTAGTCTTGGTGTAAATAGATAGAACTCTAAATGTGTTTTTTTTGCTAGTACTTCCTTAATCTTAACAATATTCATTTCTTTTTTTGTAACTCTTTTTGTTTTTGCAGGAAGATGAAGTCTAGAAAGGATGCCACATTTTACCAAAGATTCCATTTGCAAAAACACACTCTTTATGTTGATGACAACCTGACAAATTGGACGGCTGTGCTGCTTACCACCACTTCAGATATGTTTATCGGGCAGTTTCTTTTTACGGATATCTCTGCGGTGTACTATGTCATTTTTAAGTTTCTGAGATAACAGCCTAATATTGTATTACTATTTGCTGTTGTTCATCAATACAGGCGGCCCCCTACTTAAGAACACACAATTTACAGACAACCCCCAGTTACAAGCGGACCTGTGAATGTTGGTAATTGAATGTACTTTAGCCCCAGGCTACAATGATCAGCTGTAATAGTTATCAAAGGTGTCTGCAATTAAGCTGGTTCTTATGACAACCCAACATTTGAAAAATTGTCACAGAGACCAAAAAAATTTTGACTGGTGTTTCAATTATAAAATGTATAGTTCCGACTTACATACAAATTCAATTTAAGAACAAACCTACAGAACCTATCTTGTAGTCAACCAGGGGACTTACTTCTAAATATACCTTTACAAAAAACTTTTTTCAATTTATGGCTAATCTGACCTGATTTCGGTTGTAAGAGTATGATGGAGGGTATGAGTGAAATGCATCGGTTGTGCTCCACAATCTAGAAGCTTCTATGAAGCCAGAAAGCAAAGAATGGTCTAGATGCCGTCAACTTCATTACATATCCAAAAAGTTCAAGCTATTACATGGCCAGCAGAAAACATCCATCTTAATTTTAATGGCCTAAATATAAACATGGCACAATGCCTTCTTGGGGACCTTCTTGTTATGGCTACAACAAGCAAATAAGAAGCACATCTTCTACATTTGTACATACTGATTCCAATTATTGTAAGGTGTAAGCTGTAAAAGTAAAACCCATAAAGGGTTCAACCAACATAAAAAACATTAAGCTCAGCAAAATTTTATGTGAAACAATAATAGACCTTTAAAAACATTGAAATCTTTGATTTTGAAGATTGGGCCATGGTCCAGCAAAGTCGGGACTGTCACATTGAAACGAATTTCTTTTATCTTTTCATCTTTTTTTCCGTAAATACTATAAATATACATATTTTCTGAAACAAATAAATGAGAATTTGCCTACTGAAAAATTCTATTGACAACCATTCCAGTAGACACAAAAGGTAAAGGGCATCACAAACATCTGTAAAGATGTTCTGGAGAGATGTTCAACTTCGTTACCTTATTTCAACAACATCTTCCCCCTTAATCATAAACAATCTAATGGGTCATATTCTAGGTCACCCAACAAGGTAACTCACATAAGGTGAGGTGGTTCTGACAAAAGGCATCTCACATAGGATAATCTTCATGATTGTTACCAGGCAGAATTTTTTGGCCTATCAATGAGCTTAGTAGCTCCTACAGAGAATTTGCATCATAATAATTCATCACCTATGAATGAAATGTTATGGAACCATTAAACCAAACAACTTCACTTAGGTTCATCTTACTTGGGTTGTCCACTGATTCTCAGCACAAAACTATTTACTTCATCATATTTTTGATTATGTATTTAATGACGGTATCAGGGAACCTTATGCCCGGACACTCTGCACCCCCAAAATACTTTCTGGTAAGGAACTGGACCTGGTTGCTCCACTGTGTGTCGTAAAGCATTAGGTTTCTATGCCACCATCTTTCTACTTGCTCCTTGTTCTTTTTCTACACCTCAAAATTTCGGTAATATCCCACCCCCCATCTAACGGGGGTTTACCTCTTGTTTAACAGTGCTTGTCTCCGGGTATTGACTGTCTTTCTCTGCTGCACCCCCGGACACTCTGCACCCCCAACTACTTTCCTGGTAAGGACTGACCTGGTTGCTCCACTACTGTGGTCGATACAAGGCATTAGGTTTGCTATGCCACCACTATTCTACTTGCATCCTTGTCTTTTTCCTACCCTCAAAATTTGTATATATCACTCCATCTAACGGGGTTTACCTTTGTTTTAAAGTGCTGTGTCCGGGTATGACTGTCTTTCTCTGCTGCATCATTACTCCACAATCCTGCTATCTTGTAACCTTTCTTACAATATGTTTAAACTTGCTCATGTTTTTTAACCATATATTTAATAAAACATTACCTTTTTAATCATATCAGCAATCTGCTTTGCCTCATATTTTCTCCCCTCCTGCTGAGGGGTACTATAGGCTTTTGCATAGACTGACATACTACAGTATGGCAGTATATGGTGATTTTGCATACCATCTATTACAATGTGCAGATCGCACATTGTAATAGATAGCCTCGATCATGACAGCCTCGGCTCTTTAATGCCGCCGGCAGCATTAATGCAAGCACCGATCGCGGGTGTTAGCGGCGGGCGTTTGCTTCATTATGAAGCAAATGCCCGGTGAGTATGAAGAGGGCTTATTGCGCTAAGGGGTTAAAGTCATTTGTGAGCATAAGCATGGACACAATTTCAGGGAGGGGTTAAAGTCATTTGTGAGCATAAGCATGGACACAATTTCAGGGAATGGGAAAATGAAACAAAAACAATTTAACATGCATGGAAATATATGCTGATTTTCAAGGGACCTACAGTCAAAGATATTATCATGAGTACTAGATCTTATATGCAAACGAAATACAGAAATATGTTGTCAGGGACTAAATGGTTAGGTGAGGAATTAGGAATCAATTTAAGCCATGGATCCCGTATTTTAAAGAAGGATTGCAGCCTGGATCTGTCTGGCAATCGATCATTGACAGGTCCTGCAGCATGCATGTAGATATTTATAAAAAAAAATTCAGGGATGGTGGGTAAGTTTATTACTTTTTTTTATCAAAAGGGATGGTGGGTAAGTTTATTACTTTTTTTTATCAAAAATCACAAAAAGTCTCATTAATAAGTCAACAGTTATAATTCATTTCCTGCACCTTTTAATTTAGACTATTTAAAAAGGCGCAACTATTACATATGGAATTGGGTGATAACTCAGGGAACACTGCATAAAAATTGACCATTGTGAACTTTGAAGGGATGTGGTCTTCAAACTAAACCCCACTTTACATCTGCACTTTTGTTACCATAAATTATAGAATATCCTTAGGGAAAATACATATGCAAGGTGGATGAAAGATCTCTTAATAATAGAATAATTAAGTCACATGACAGAATTGGGATACAGCTGATGTGAAAATAGTCTAAGATGTTATAAGCAAAAATTTTGGTATCATAGCACACCCATTAGTTTAGGTAAATGTCAGAGGCATCCATGCATGCTGCCCCTGCTGTTTCCTGTCCATTTCCGGGGTGTTTCCATCCTTTTCTGAGGTTCCCAGGTGTTTGGCCAAGCTTCCCTGTGCAGAGCCTTGGTCCCCTTGAAAAATGCTCGAGTCTCCCATTGACTTCAATGGGGTTCGTTATTCGAGACGAGCACTCGAGCATCGGGAAAAGTTCGTCTCGAATAACGAGTACCCTGGTTTGGTTATCGTGGTGAGGCTATCAATCCAGATACCACAGCCCAATGTTTTCTTTTTTGACCAACCTCTCTATCATTGAAATCATCTTTTCCTCTTCAGTTGTTCCTCTTCTCCTTAAAAACACCTTGGCTAAGACAGAAGTATTTCAGTATTTGGATGTGCAACACAGATATGCGTCTCCTTAGGTATGGGCGCTACAGAAAGTTTAATTCTTGCCTTTATGGCCTATGATAGATATGCGTGCGATTTGTAGACCATTACATTATAAAACACCATATATGAACAGGTCATTGTGTATTTACTTAGCTGTAGTGTCATGGAGTGTTCGGATTAATAAACTCTACTATTCAGGCAATCCTTACATTCCAACTTCTGCAATTCTGCAATTGTCGTGATGTAAATCACTATTTTTGTGAGGTACCTGCTTTCATTCGACTGTCTTGTGGAGATACCTTTGTGAATGAGTTATCTGTATACATCACAGGAGCCATTATTGCGATGGGCTGCTTCTACTTAATTGTGATATCATATGTGCAGATTATCTCCAGATATGAAATGTATTTCATCAAAGTGATGACAGAAATACTTCTCTACATGCGCCCTCCCACCTCACCCCGGTTGTCACCCTCTTACTTGGAACTGTCTGTAACAATGTTGCTACGACCCCATTCCCCAAAAAGAACCCGATCTTCTACAGATAAGATAGTGCCCCTACTTGATTACATCATAACTCCAATGTTACAAACCTTTTTATATATAGTAGAGGAACAAGGATGTGAAAACTATACCTCGCATGAAGAGGAAGCAAGATCACTAATAAACCTTGACAATAGTTGATGACTGCTGTATCGTTTACGCTGCCACTCCTCGTAGTTAATAGGGAAGGACAACTTTTGGGAGGAGCAATCCCAGGCATACAGTAAACCAAGTCCCCAAGACCCCTCAAGAAATTTGGCTTTAGCTAATCAGACTTCCTTGGCGTCTGACAGTTCAGCAGAAATGATTTTAGTAAACTGTTTTCTTGTTCCCCTTGACGGTCCGTAACCAATGCTCTTTTAATGCCATCAATTCTACTGTCGCTGGTGGGTCAAACTTCAGTAACAAATTAATTTCATTACCAGGAGGAAAACCCATAAACCATGATTCCATGACAAAACTCGTGAAGGCAAAAAAGTGGAACCCATATCCTCCCCATTTAGTGTTAGGCTGCCGTGGGGTCATAGGCCTTGGTATTATTTTAGTTGGCTTCAGTACTCTTTGGTTTGAAACCATACAATCATTTATAGTATACTGAACTCTTCTATCTCTAATCTCTTGTTGTTATCCATGGGAACAAGATGGGTTCCCATTGAAAGATAAATTTACTCCTTGACTGCTAAGTTAAGAAGGGTCACTGCATCTTAGTGAAGACATTTGGGTCTTTGTAATAGATATCTCGGTCATGACAGCCTCAATCTTGGTGTGATCCAGGCTGCATGACAACGGATTGCTGCCCCCGGTGACTCACAGGAGTGACGATCGGAGCCAAGATGTGCGTCGACCACGCGCCGCGGCTCTCTTTTACATGCCACCGGCAGCTTTGCCTGGCGCCGATCAAGGGTTAATACACCCGCGATTCGGTTGGGCCAGCAACGATCGCGGTTGTTAAGCGGCGGGCGTTTGCTTCATTTGAAGCAAACTGCCCGGTGAGTTGAATGAGGCGGGCTCAGCCCATGCCAACTTGGTTGTTAAGATATAGATGCAACACTGAACAATTGTTGACTCAGAAGAAAGGTAGAGAAATTCTAAGATAAATGAGCCCAGCAAGCCTTAAAAAGAAACCAATATAGTTCTGAAAATGTTTCAGCTTTGTAAGGAATCTTCCAAGAAAGTTATAATTAAGGCAGATTGGAAAACCTTATAAACATACAGTGTAGAAAACATTTTGTGCCAACCCCCAATGAACCCATTGTTCAAGCACTACGGGAAAGGTACAGGTTTAGATTAACAAATGATGACAAGTCTTGTCAATAATTTCTATGTGCTCTGCCACATACAAACAAAGTGTGGGGCAATTTACTTACCCGTCCCTGGCTCGAGGAAAGACCGCGTAGCCGGTATCGTGCGCGCTTCCCCCACTCATGCCGACAGAAGTCACACCATACTTTTTAGTGTTTCATCTTAAGTGCTTGGACTTGTAACACAATGTGGAAACTTTAATCCCCCCGCACCCGCCTCAGTCAGAAGCAGTTGGACAAGTTAGACAAGCCCACCCCCGTGGAAGCCGAGCGCTGCGGCCACAAAAGGTCGGTGCCTCGCAAACTGTAGTTCCTCTGTGGCAATAGAGTAGGTTTAGGTTGTCCCATTACATGGACAGAACTAATGGATGCAAAGCTACTTTATTGGGACGACTATTGGAGTCCGATGGATCCAGATCTTAAGTCGCCCATGGGCAGGAGGTAATATTCGACGTATCATATTCTTCAATTGTGTCGGGGGGTTGACATATTACCACAAAGGAAATGGGCAAAAAACTTTGAAAAGTTTTTGGGGGAGGTGGTTGAACACAGCATGGCTCTCCAAATGGACCCTTGATGTCTGCCTGAAGCCTTCATTACCAAACTGATTTATATGGGCGTTGTATAGCAGGCACATATGGCTTACCCTGTTCTCTGTATCTTAACATAAGCCCTGTATTCAAGGTCCAATTCTACGTTATATGGACTGGGTCTTCTAAATGGAGTTTGTTTTCCTGGACTTATCTTTAGTGAGCAGTGGGGGATCATGGTACAAATTGGGAACTTTTGAACTATTGTACAGATTGTGTCTTGTTTTGCTGTGCTGTGTAGCGTTTTTGTGTGTGTGAAGAAAAATATGTTGTTTAAAAAAATGTCAAGATAAAAACGTTTTGATTTAAAAAGACGAATGGATGCCAAAGATGACCTGTCAAAGTGCGCCTGAACTACAGTGATTTGAGTGAACTTCAAGTGCAAGCGGAATACCAGCATGACTAACAGCAAGAGCGAGATCGCTGCTGATAAAGACTAAGAGATTATTCATGTACAAATCTTTTAAGTTGGATCAGCTATAGAGAATGGTTACTGAAGTTGTAAAACTTTCTAGTTGCCCATGGTAACGAAATCAGAGCTTACTTTCAAGTTCAAACAGCGTGGGGAAAACCACTGAGCTCTGTGTTGGTTGCCATGGCGCTCACTAAGACAGTTACTCTATAAGAGACTTGTGAATAAACCCCCCCCCCGGGACTCCATTGTAAAGGGAATGTGTGTTGGTAAACATGTCAAGCATAATAAATACAGTGCCATGAGCAAATGTGTCAAGCTGCCACAAGGTTACTAGCTGCTTTACTTGGACCCATATTCCAGTTCTTAATAATACACAAGGAACCTTCAAGCTAAGTGTACCTTTTATATCCTGCTTCCAAAAAAAGGAAAACAAGTTTCATTCAAAATGCCTGCGACCGACCCTCAGGAATTCGGTATGAGCATAGTTGACACAATGAACACTACTATTAGTTGCCCATACTCTTGTTCTTAGATTAACTGCGACAGATTTGTCTCTATTAATATATACTTCTGGTCATCTTCTTGTGTAGTCATCTAAAACGGTCCTCAATAAGATCCTTCCTGGAATGGTTTTGGACTTTAAAAGGAAATCTAAAATAGTCAGAAAGGTTTTTTTTATTAAAAAAGTAACGCATTTAAAAGTGACAGTTCCCTTGTAAATTAGGAAACACCATGATAGTGGCTACAAGGCTGCGAAAGATGGTATTTAAAAAAGGTAGATTTTTACTATAACTTCTCTCTACAGTTTCTGGGTGATGAATATATTATTGCTAGTAAATTCTTGATAACTAAGTGAGCAGACCCATTCAGGTTCCAACAAGCCAGGGGATACCTCCAACAGAATTTGTAGATTCCTTGTTGCGGGGCTCACCGAAGAGAAAAGTTTGGCGATTAGATCTATACTCATTGTGCCAATTAAGGATGTTTGAAGCCAATAATTCTTATGTATATTGTAAAGTATTTTTTTGTATATTTATCCTCAATATGGTATAAAAGGGGGAAATGGAAAGTTGTTGAATATAAATGTTTATGACCTCCTTTTACTGTGTTATGCCATTTCTTTATGTTGTCAACAAATGTATTAATGTAAATTTTATTGTCGTTTATCTTGTTTAATTTTTTTATTAAAAAAAGGGCACCCCTGGTTTGAAAAAGGACTACATGGGCTGAGAATCTCTTTGAACACATAGGGGGTCATTTACTAACGGGCTAGCGAGAAGCAAGATCACTAAAACCTTGACAATATTGATGACTGCTGTTACGTTGTTACGCTGTCCACTAGTTAATAGGGACAACTTTGGGAAGCATCTCTGTTACGCTGTCCACTAGTTAATAGGGACAACTTTGGGAAGCATCTCCAGGCATACAGTACCAAGTCCCAGACCCCCTCACAAGAAATTTGGCTTAGCTATCAGACTTTCCTTGGTACTGACAGTTCAGCAGAATGATTTTAGGAAACTGTTCTTGTTCCCCTCTGAGGTCCGTAACACAATGCTCTTTAATGCCATCAATTCTACTGTTCTGGTGGTCAACTTCAGTCAACAAATTAATTCATTCAGGAGGAAAACCCATAACCATGATATCCATGACAAAACTGTGAAGGACAAAAAAGTGGAACCAATATGTCCCCCCATTTATTGTTAGGGTGCCGAGGGATCCATATGCCTTGTATTATTTTAGTGGCTTCAGTACTTTTGGTTTAACCATACAAATCAGTTTATAGTATAGAACTCTTCATTCTAATCTCTGTTGTTATCCATGGGAACAAGATGGGTCCCTATTGAAGATGAAACTTCTCCTGCTGTAAGTTAAGGAGGGTCATGCATCTTTAGTGAAGACATTTGTGTCTTTTTTTGGTTTTTCTGAGTTTTGGACTTGTTTGATTGATATATCAGGTAGCTGATAAATGTTTTTTTCTATTACTGGTCAGGACTGGAGTTTATTTGTGACTTTTTAACCATGATTTGTGCAAAAATTGCAACTTTTTTATACATCCACATCTGGATCTTAAAGATATATAACAGTGGTGGCGAACTTATGGCACTGGTGCCAGAGGCGGCACTCTGAGCCCTCTCTGTGGGCACCCAGGTCATCACCCCAGCATGAACTTCACCAGACAGAACTCAAAGAATCTTCCTACAGAATCTTCCTACAATGATAGGGGAATCTGGCCTCCTCCTTTCAACTGCGTTGGTGTCTTTAGGAGGCTGAACGATTGAAAGTTGTCAAAGAACAAGGAGAAATAAATTACTGCTTAAATTGCTGTCCTGGCACTTTGCAACAAATAAGTGGCTTTTAGTTGAAGTTTGGGAACTCCGGCTCTAAAAGGTTCGCCATCACTGATATATAAGATGCAACACTGAACAATTGTTGAGCAGAGAGAAAATTCTAAGATAAATGACCCCAACAAGCCTTAAAAAGAAACCAAATATAGTTCTGAAAATGTTTCAGCTTTGTAAAGGAATCTTCCAAGAAAGTTATAATTAAGATGAGATTGGAAAACCTTATAAACATACAGTGTAAGAAACATTTTGTGCCAACCAATGAACCCCATGTTCAAGCACTACAGGGAAAGGTACAGTTTAATTAACAAATGATGATAACTTGTCAATAATTTCTATGTGCTCTGCCACATACAAACAAAGTGGGGCACATTTACTTACTCGGCCGCTGGAGTGCACTAAGATTGTCTGCCTCATATCCTGCATTTGTCGCTTCCCCACTCAGGTCCGACAGAGTCCACCATCTTTTTAGTGGTTCATCTAAGTGCTTGGACTTGTAACACAATTTGAAAGTTAAATCCCGCGCTCAGTCAGAATCAGTCGGACAGTCTGATGGCCCACCCCCCGATTTGTATTCAATGGAAGCCAGCGCAGCTGCATCACAAAAGGGTTGCATAACTGAACTGAGTTCCTTTGTGGCAATAGAGAGGTTTAGGTTGTCCCATTACATTGGACAAAGAACTAATGGATGCAAAGCTACTTTACTTGGGAAGACTATTGGAGTCCGATGGATCCAGACCTTGGCGCCCATTGGGCAGGAGGTTAATATTCGAGTTAATAATATCTTCAGATTGGAATGGGGGGTATACCTAAAAGGAAAATGGGCAGATAAATTTGAAAAGTTGTGGGGGAGGTGGTTGAACACAGCATGGCTCCCAAATGGGACCCTTGAGGATCTGCCTGGAAGCCTTCATTATCAACTGATGGGATAGGGGGTCTAATAGCAGGCACGTTGTCTATACACCCTGTTCTCTGTATTATAACATAATCCCTGCATTCGAGGTCCGATTCCTATAGTTATATGGACTGGTCTTCATAAATGGATTTGTTTTCTGGACTATCGTTTGTCTACAGTGGGGGATCAGGGTAGAAATTGGGAACTTTTGAACTATAATGTACAAATTTTGTTTCTTGTTTTGCTGCTTGCGTACTCGTTTTTTGTGTGTAGAAGAAAAATATGTTAAAAATATCAATAAAAACGTTTTAATTTTAAAAAAGAACTAATGGATGCCAAAGATGACCTGATCAAAGTGCCCTGAACTACAGTGATTTGAGTGAACTTCAAGTCAAGCGGAACCAGCATGGACTACAGCAAGAGCGAGATGCTGCTGATACCCAAGACTAAGAGATATTCATGTACAGAATCTTTTTAAGTTTGGGATCAGCTAGAGAATGTTTAATGAAGGTAAAACTTTCTAGTTGCCCATGGCAACGAAATCAAAGCTTATCTTTACAGTTATAAACAGCTGTGGGAAAACACTGAGCTCTGATTGGTTGCCATGGCAAACTAGAACATTTCTGCTATAAGAGACTTGTAATAGATCCCCCCCCCACCTCCGTGACTCCATTGTAAAGGGAATGGTGTAACTGTCAAGCATAAATAAAGTGCCATGAGCAAATGTGTCAACTGCCACAAGGTCTCCTAGCTGCTTTATTTGACCCATATTCACAGTTCATTAATCACAAGTTGAGAAACCTTCAAGCTAAGCGTGCCTTTTATATCCTGTTCCAAAACAAGTTTTCAAAATGCATGCGACAGCCCTCAGGGAATTCGGTAGGAGCATAGCTTGCACCATAACACTACTATTTTGCCCATACTCTTTGTTCTTAGATTAACTGCGACAGATTTTAGATCTATTAAATATTATACATTCTGGTCATCTTCTTGTGTAGTCATCTAAAATAGGTCTCACAAGATGCCTTCCTGAATGGTTTTGGACTTTAAAAGGACTATCTAAAATTAGTCAGAAATGTTTTTTTTTAAAAAAAGTAGAGCATTCCCTTGTAAAAGTGATCAGTCCCTTGTAAATTAGGAAACACCATGATTGTGGCTTAAAGGGCTGAAGATTGGTATTTTAAAAAATGTAGATTTTACTATAACTTCTTCTCTAAGTTCTGGGGTGAATATATTTATTTGCTAGTAAAATTCTTGTAACTAGAGTTGAGCAGACCCAATGTTCAGGTCCAACAAGCCAGACCTCAACAAGAATTTTAGATTCCTTGTTGGGGCTCACCGGGAAAAGTTTGGCGATAGATCTATACATCATTGTGCCATTAAGGATGTTTGAACAATAATTTTAATGTAATATGGTAAAGTATTTTTATATTTATGCCTAATATGGTAATAAAAAGGGGGAAATTGGAAAGTTTGAATATAAAATGTTTATGACCTCCTTTTACTGTGTATGCCAATTTTCTATGTTGGCACAAATGTATTATATTGTACTATTTTGTCTGTTTATCTTGTTTAATTTTTTTTATTAAAAAAAGGCTGTTTGAAAAGGACTCATGGGCTGAGATCTCTTTGAACACATAGGGGGTCATTTACTAAGGGCCCGATTCGCGTTTTCCCGACGTGTTACCCGTATATTTCAGATTTGCGCTGATTTTCCATGAATTGCCCCAGGATTTTGGCGCATCAGCGCTGGCATGCTCGCGACGGAAATCGGGGAGGTGTGGCCGAACGAAAACCCGACGGATTCGGAAAAACCGCCGCATTTAAAAAAAAAGTGTTGAGGGGCTTGCGCTTACCTTCACTAGGAATAGGCCGGTGTACTTCAGTGCATTCCGGGGAACTTCAGCGCAGCAGCGCCACCTGGTGGAACTGCCTTAATGAATCCCGGCCGAACCCGAATCCACCGCAGAGAACGCGCCGCTGGATCGCGAATGGACCGGGTAAGTAAATCTGCCCCATGGGATGTTTGCGACATTATGCAGGAAGCACCTAATGGTACCACCACCAATCAGTGGTGACACCAATAACGGGTGTTAACCCTTAAAATGTCACCGGCAAAGCTGTGCGCTGTGATTTTGGATCTCTCCAATGACAGGGATCCACAGCCCTTTCCCATAACAGCCTAAACCTTTATAAGACTTTAGAACTGTAATAGATCAGTAGCCAGTTCCCCATATACTGCAATATTTTAGTATTAGGTAAGAGCAAACAGATTCCCAGGTTCAACATTCGGTAGAACTTAGCAAAACAAAACCTCAATCGTGCACTGCAATAAGTAAAAATAACACACAAAAATGAAAAAAAATGAAAATGAAAAACAAATATAGAACAATATATGATTTTAAAAAAGGGTAAAAATGAAAAAAACGCAACATATTAGGAATTGCCATGTCCCAGAATTCCCAATCATTAAAAATATAAAAACGGTTGTTTGTGTGGTGAACCTCGTAAGTGAAAAAATGCACTCCAAATTGCCCCTTTAGCCATGAGTAGCCATTTTGCAACTCATAAAGCGTACACGCCTGTCGACTGACAGCGCTGACAGGCTGACGCTTATCAAGATGAATAAAGCCTGGATTTCTCCGGATTTTCATTCTCCACCAGGTGAAAGAAGCTCAACCTGAATAATGTATGCACTCCTCCTCCTTATTGTCCTCCTTCTCCTCCTCTTTGTACACTAAAGCAGAGGAAACTGGTTGTTAGGGGAGGACTGTCCTCTGTATAGCAGGCTGCAGGTACCTGGATGTGCACAGTAATGAGGTTACAGATATGTTGTTACGTGAGGACTGCCCTCTGTATAACAGGCTGCAGGTACCTGGATGTGCACTGTAATGAGGTTACTGTCATGTTGTTAGGCTGCAGGCAGAGCCGTATTATAGGGGGGGCTCGCGGTGCGCGAGCCCCGGGGCCCCCACCACTTCGCCTTTAAGAGGGGCCCCCACCAAATTGGGGCGATTCGGGCGGTCGCATAACCGCCCGAATCGCCAGCAATGTATTCCGCGCGGGGCTACCCGGGCCGCGGGCCGAATCCCGCCGATGTTTCTGCCTTTAGTATATGGCAGAGCGAGGGAACAATAAGTTCCCTGCTCTGCCATAGACGATCCAATGTAAATGAAGATGGCGGCGCCCTGCCGCTGGGTCACGGCGCCGAGTGTGACGTCCCACCCCTTCTATCTTACAGACGCACGCCGAGTCTGAGAGACAAGTTAGTTAGGGCTGATGTGCAGAGCCGGATCATAGGGGGGGCTCGCGGTGCGCGAGCCCCGGGGCCCCCACCACTTCGCCTTTAAGAGGGGCCCCCACCAAATTGGGGCGATTCGGGCGGTCGCATGACCACCCGAATCGCCAGCAATATATTCGGCGCCGGGCTACCCGGGCCGCGGGCCGAATCCCGCCGATGTTTCTGCCTTTAGTCTATGGCAGAGCGAGGGAACAATAAGTTCCCTGCTCTGCCATAGACGATCCAATGTAAATGAAGATGGCGGCGCCCTGCCGCTGGGTCACGGCGCCGAGTGTGACGTCACAGCATGTGACGTCACCGCGGCGCGACTCACGGCGCGGGCTGTAGCAGGGCGCCGCCATCTTTGTTTACATCCGATCTCCACCCTAACAACGCGAGGGAGGATGAAGACAGCGCGCATCGTGGGAACGATGGAGGGTGAGTACAATTTTAGTATTATATCTAGAACTGTATATAGTTGTTATGGCAGAGGCATCCATGCATGCTGCCCCTGCTGTTTCCTGTCCATTTCCGGGGTGTTTCCATCCTTTTCTGAGGTTCCCAGGTGTTTGGCCAAGCTTCCCTGTGCAGAGCCTTGGTCCCCTTGAAAAATGCTTGAGTCTCCCATTGACTTCAATGGGGCTCGTTATTCGAGACGAGCACTGGGGGGGGGGGGGGGGGGGGGGGGGGGGGGGGTTTGTGGGGATTGGTGGAGAGAGGGAGAAAGAGGGATTTTTCAAATTTTTTTGGGTTATGTTGGTTGGGTGGATGGGGGAAGGCAGAGGGGAGGGGAAAAAGGCAGGTGAAAGATAGAGGGACAATAATTTTAATGTAATATGGTAAAAAATTTTCATATTTATGCCTAATATGGTAATAAAAAGGGGGGGATGGGAAAGTTTGAATATAAAATGTTTATGACCTCATTTTACTGTGTATGGCAATTTTTTTTCTATGTTGGCACAAATGTATTATATTGTACCATTTTGTCTGTTTATCTTGTTTAATTTTTTAATAAAAAAAAGTCTGTTTGAAAAGGACTCATGGGCTGAGATCTCTTTGAACACATAGGGTGTTAACCCTTAAAATGTCACCAGCAAAGCTGTGCACTGTGATTTTGGATCTCTCCAATGACAGGGAGCCACAACCCTTTCCCATAACAGCCTAAACCTTTATAAGACTTTATAACTGTAATAGACCAGTAGCCAGTTCCCCATATACTGCAATATTTTAGTATTAGGTAAGAGCAAACAGATTCCCAGATTCAACATTCGGTCGAACAAAATGAAAATAAAATGAAAAACAAATATAGAATGAAAATAAAATGAAAAACAAATATAGAACAATATATGATTTTAAAAAAGGGTAAAAATTAAAAAACACAACATATTAGGAGTTGCCATGTCCCAGAATTCCCAATCATTAAAAATATAAAAATGGTTGTTTGTGTCGTGAACCTCGTAAGTGAAAAAATGCACTCCAAATTACCCATTTTTAGCCATTTTGCAACTTAAAGAAATTGGTATAAAAAGTAATCAAAAGGTTGCACAGTCCCCTAGGTATGAAAAAGTTATTGGCGTCAGATTATGTCAAAATGAAGAAATGTTTTTCCCAGATGTTAGCAACTAAAAATGGCTGTAAAATGGAGATAGTAATGGCTAAAGGACTACAAATGGAGGGAATAACAAAGAAATAATAAAGAAACCATTTTAAGAATAATAGAAAAAATGATGTCACAGCGGTTTGAGGGACTCTGAGCATTGAGGCCTAGTTATTCAATCAATGGCAAAAGAAGCAATGGGAAAAAACAAAAAGCCCTTCCTCTCAAATTTGAAGTACCAGGAATACAGAATTGAAAAATTTGACATTGGAGATTTTTGCGAATGTGGAATTGAAAAATTTTAAGTTAAAGGTCTGGGAATGCAGAATTGAAAAATTTGAATTTAAAGTTCCAAGAATAGATAATTAAATAATTTTCAAATGTAGTTCCGGGAATGCAGGGTTGAAAATTTGGAATTTAAAGTTCTGGGAATGCAGAATTGAAAAATTTCAAGTTGAAGTTCTAGAAATGCTGAACATATTCCGACACTGGCAAAAAGTTGTGTGGGATCCATGCTTTGTTTATCTTAATAATGATCACAATGGCATCTTGTTGGCGATGACACCACTGGCAATGCTGAACTGCTCTGTGTGTCACCCAACTTATCCTCCTCATCATCCTCCTTTACTTCATCAATATTGATCTACTATAACATTGACAGAAACATTAGTGCATGACATGTGCACATGAGAGCTTAAGAACAGTGCAATAGTAGAAAAGTGTATTCCTAGGTTGACATCTAAGGGTAATATCTGGTTTTAACTTTGTGCTGATATTAGATTTTAGATGCTATGTCTTTTCATGATAATGGTTACTTGGATGTTCCACATGCATTTAATTCATATGGTGAATTCCAGCATTCAGCATTGTATACAAAGTCCATATCCATGACAATGCTCCCTGCGATGCAGGTATTTATACCTCACTGCCGCAGACGAGCAACGTCATTGGTTTGAGGAAGTGCTCTATAGTGCGAAACAAACTGCAACCTGTGTCGTGTTCTCCATCCCCCTGCACTTTCATTGCTATGAAATAAAGATTATGGGTTTTTACTGGGTGAGTGCCACTGCTCTTTCTTCATCTTCCGTGATTGTTTACTTCTCCTGGACGAGCCCCCAGGGATTTCTTACCTTCCTGTTGCCGCATACGACTGCCTATCTTCCATTAGTGGATTTTGAAGTGTGGTCATCCTTTCTCCTTCTTTGATTGTTACCCTAAATGAAAATCTCTTCCAGAGCACTCTCTACCACAAAATGGGCCAAAGGTTCACCTTCCAACAAGACAATGACCCTAAGCACACGGCTAAAATACCAAAGCCGTGGCTTAAAAACAACTCAGTCACCGTTCTTGAATGGTTCAGCCATAGCTCTGACCTAAACTTAATTCAGCATCTCTGGAGAGACTTGAAAATAACTGTCCACCAACATTCACCATCCAACCTCAGGGAACTGGAGAGGATCTGCAAGGAACAGGCAGAGGATCCCCAAATCCAGCTGTGAAAATCTTGTTGCATCATTCCAAAAAAGACTTATGGCTGTACTAGCTTAAAGGATTCCTCTACCAAAATACTGAGAAAAGGATCTGATTACTTTCTGTTGTTTTTCTGCCAAGATGAGGTGCAGATTGTATGTTACTGAGCAAACAAGAACATCTTTAATCTTACCAATTGGCTGCAATGAAACAAAGAATGAAAAATTTAAAGGGGTCTGAATACCTTCCGTACCCACTGTTTGCCCACAAATCCTGGGTGGGAAAGGGGGGGGGCTTGGTCAGAATGTGAACCAGAGTGCCTCCTGCCTAAGGAAGGACATGCCTGCCTGCAATTGTAAGCTGCACCTCAGTACAATTAGCATTGAGCAGTGCACATCTGATTTTGTCCGCAAATGTTGTTGCAGGGCAAGGACTGCCTGCCCGGAAAAATACTGTGGGACAACCACCACCATCAGATCTTTAAAGCTGTCCATCTCCACCAGTCTCAATGGAAACATTTCAAAGGCCAGTAATTTGGAAATTATTTTTGACTAGAGCTTGTGCATGAGAAACTCCAAACTTCTGCTTTCTCTGCATGATTTGGAGGATGGCAAGCTGAATGGATAGTGTTGATTGACTTGGTCATGGTGGTGGTGGCCTTTTGGCTTGAGATATGGAACAGGCTAGGACAAATGAAGCAAAAAGGGAGCCTTAGTTGTTCCCATTAGGTGTTTATTGGAGTCTCAGCCTTTTTTTGGTGTCTGAAATTGTTAATGCTTCAGTCACGCTCTATTGACGCTCTATGGACTGGAGGCACAGCATGAAAAAGACATTTGTTCTGTCTTCTACATTCTGTAGGATTCTGTTTCCTGGGTCCCAAGGCACTCGCAGTAGCAGTCAATAACATGGCTATGGGCTAACCACTGCACCTTCACCCCCTTTCCCTTATTCTGCTGGCTTCCCATGACCTCCTTGCCACCACCTCTTCCTCCGAAGTATTACTGCCTTCAAACGATGTTGGGTCTAGCACCTCATCTTCAACCCTCACTTCTTCTACTACCGAGGCCACACCACATTCATTTTTCTCCATCTGAATATTGTGGAAAGCCACAACCATTGGTTTTTGTACTTTATCATCATCATAGGTCATTTCAGATGGTCTACTACAATAAAAGTTCTTGGGAATCTTTGAACTTTTTCTCTGCTACTAAGGCAGATGGGCGGGCCACAGAATTTCCACTAGGTGAGTCATTGTACAGCAAGATGGACTGCTTCATGACTTGTGACTGAAACAGGTTTGCTACTTTAAAGGGAGGTGATGTGGAGGGGCTCAGCACATTCAACTGAGCCTGAGTGTGGCAAAGATAATCCCACCAAAGTTGATGGACTGTCGGCTATTTAATTGACCAATGACTCAGCTATGTAAGGCCTATTGGGGCCAACCAGTACACACTGCACACCCTGGGACCTATTTGCGCTAGAGAAACATGGATGAACACTCTGGGGTCATTTACTAAGGGCCCGATTCGCGTTTTCCCGACGTGTTACCCGAATATTTCCGATTTGCGCTGATTTTCCCTGTATTGCCCCTGGATTTTGGCACACGATCAGATTGTGGCGCATCGGCTATGGCATGCACGCAACGGAAATCGGGGGGCGTGGCCGAACGAAAACCCGACGGATTAGGAAAAATCGCCGCATTTAAAAATAAGTGCCGCAGGACTCGCGCTTACCTTCACCAGGTATAGGCTCGTGCATTCCGGCGGACCTCGGGGAACTTCAGCACAGCAGCGACATCTGGTGGACGGCGGAGGAACTACCTTAGTGAATCGCCGGAAGACCCGAATCCACCGCACGGAACGCGCCGCTGGATCGCGAATGCGCCGGGTAAGTAAATCTGCCCCATTGTCTCCCTGCAACACCAGCTCGATCACCACAACTACCATAACTGAGGTCACATTCTTGTTCCTTCATCCCTGCTTTCCTTATTTTAAAAGATTTGTATTAGCAAACTATAGTTAATTCTGTTGTTTAGTATAATGGTTTTTTTTACAGTTATAAAATTTAGACACTGGTTAGTAAAACAGTGACCTTTGATCATCTTTACCTGTAGCGATTTGGTGGCTTTTATTGTAGGGGATACTGTATATACTTGAGTATAAGCCGACCTGAGTATAAGCCAAGGTACCTAACTTTAACCCAAAAAAATGGGAAATCGTATTGACTCGAGTATAATCCTAGGGTGGGAAATGCATTGTTCACAGCCTCCAGCCAGTAAATGGCTGACCAGCCCCCATACCCCACAGTGTATAGCTAGTCAGTCCCTTTCCCCCCCAGTATATAAGTGGCCAGCCCCCCGCCCCCCAGTATATAGCAAGCCAGCCCATGCTCCCTAGTATATAGCCATCCAGCCCCTACCCCCATTATATAGCCAGCAGTCCCTGCCCCCAGTGTACAGCCAGCCAGACAATGCCCCCAGTATATAGCCAGTCCATGCCCCCAGTACATAGCCAGCCCCTTGCCCCCCAGCATTATAGCCTGGCAGTCCCTGCCCCCCAGTATTTAGCTTGCCAGCTCATATTCCTAGTATATTCATATTGCTAGCTCCTGCCCTAGTATATAGCCAGCCCCTGCCCCTAGTATACAGCCAGCCCATGCCCTACAGTATACAGCCAGCCTATGCCCCCGGTATACAGCCAGACCCTGCCCCCCAGTATACAGCCAGCCCATACCCCAAGTATATAGCATGCCAGTCCCTGCCCCCCCCAGTATATAGCCAGCCCATGTTCCCCAGTATACATGAACTCATTTGATTGCTCAACTTATTGGGGGTAATTTATTTTTTGTCTATGTTTGGTGTTGTTTTGGTCCAGTTGTGGTACAAATGCTGTTGCACCACTTTCCATTGCACCAAATGAACATAGGACAGTTCAAAGTCACTTTTAAAATAGCCCCAAATTCATTATCTGCATAGACTGTTTTTCATAATACAATTCAGCCCATGAGTCCTCTCCCTACAATGTTAAAGATAGTGCGGTTATGAGCATCATTGTTTTTTGTCTATGCTTGGGGTCGTTTTGGTGCAGTTGCAAAGTCACTGTGACATAGAGATAATTCTTGAATTGTGGATTTCTGTTTAGACGCAAGTTTTGGTGCAAATTGATGCCAGTTCTACCACCCTGTTCTATGTGCTGTGACTTTTGGTATTATTTCGTGACTTTTTGTGCAATTATTGCAAATAGAGGAGCCTGGAGCCCGTTTTTGTTGGTAATACTGAAGGTAATTTTGTAGAGTTTTGGCTGCATTCCTTCTTACAAGGCAGAGAAGATACTAGTCCTGCTACTGCACTGTTGGACTTCCACATCTTTGTTCACTTTATCCCTTCATTTAACAGACAACAGTGTCTTGTTTTTACTCTTAAGATCACTAGAGGGCGCCTCAGAAATTCTATAGACAACCACGGAAGTGAAAGATTAGAAGTAAGATTCCCTATGAAAAATAAGGAAAAAAGGTTCTTAGAAGTGCTGTTTGGGGAGTAGCCTAGAGACAGGGGCCTGGATTGGCGAAAGCTCGCCTGGAAGCGGAGCGCCAGCTCCATCCCAAGATCCAACTAACATAGTTTTAACCCAGGTGTTTGGCCAAGCTTCCCTGTGCAGAGCCTTGGTCCCCTTGAAAAATGCTCGAGTCTCCCATTGACTTCAATGGGGCTCGTTATTCGAGACGAGCACTCGAGCATCGGGAAAAGTTCGTCTCGAATAACGAGTACCCGAGCATTTTAGTGCTCGCTCCTCTCTAGAAATAAGCATAACTGTCCTTGGCCACCACCTCATCGGATGGTCAACAAGAGAAGTGTCAGATCTGGACAAGGCCTACTGCTTGTCTTTGGCCATAGAATTAAAATTTTCAAAAACTGTACAAGTGTGCCTAATGTGAATCGTACCCACAATTCCACATGTAAATACATACAGTTAATCCTTTTATTTTATAATCTTACATAAAATACAAATAAAATGTTATGTTTTAAATTAGACCAGCAGAGAATAAACATTGATTGGTCACAAAGGTCCCAGGATCTATTTGAGAAAATGTTCAGAGATCGCAAGTATGACAGAGGGGAATAAGTGCTGTACATTATATAAGATGGCCTCTGCATCTCTTATATTTCATGATGAAACCAAAATGTCGCAACCTCCGTAGAGACTGCTCTGCGTTGTTTCAATTAACCTGTGAGTACAATACATACAGTATACAGTGGGTATGGAAATTATTCCGACCCCTTTACATTGTTTCAATCTTTATTTCATTGTAGCCAGTTGATAAGATCAAAAAAGTTTACTTTTTTACTCAATAATGTGCACTCTGCCCCCATCTTTACAGAATTTTTTTTTTAATAAATTAGCAAAAATATATACAAGAAAAACTGAAATAGCACATGGTCATAAGTATTCAGCCGCTTTGCTCAGTATTGAGCAAAGCTGCTTTTTAGTTAGTACAGCCAGGATATGAGGATCCTCTGCCTCTTCCTTGCAGATCCTCTCCAGTTCCCTCAGGTTGGATGGTGAATGTTGGTGGAGGCCATTTTCAAGTCTTTCTAGAGATGCTCAATTGGTTTTAGGTCCGGGCTTCTCTGCAGCTGAGAAGCACCCCTAGCATGATGCTGCCACCACCATGTTTCACTGTTATATGAGCAGTGTCTGGTTTTCTCCCCACATACCGCTTAGCATTAACTCCAAAAAGTTCTATCATCATCTCATCAGAGCAGAGAATCTTATTTCTCATTGTCTGGGAGTCGTACACATGTTTTTTTGCAAACTCTACTTTCAAATGTCTTGCAGAAGGAGAGGCTTCCAGTAGACTCTGCTATAAAGCCCTGACTGGTTGAGGGCTGCATTGATAGTTGACTGTGGAAGTTTGTTCCATCTCCTTACTGCATCTCTGGAGCTCAGCCTTAGTTATCTTGGGGTTCTTCTCTACCTCTCTCACTAAGGCTTTTCTCTCATAATTTTTAGTTGATGATTTAGATGATGTTTAGTTTGGCTTGACGGCCAGGTATGGAAGAGTTGTGGTCATCCAAAACTTCTTCCATTTAAGGATTATGGAGGCCATAGTGCTCTTAGGATCCTTGAGTGATGGAGAAATTCTTTTGTAATCTTGGACAGATTTCTACCTTGCCACAATTCTACCTCTGAGCTCTTTGGGCAGTTCCTTAGACCTCACGATTCTTATGTGCTTTGTGAGCTGTGAGGTCTTATATAGACAGGTGTGTGCTTTTCCTAATGAAGTCCAGTCCATTTAATTAAACACAACTGGACTCTAATAAAGGAGTCGAACCATCTCAAGGAGGATCAGAAGGATATGGGCAGCATGTAAGTAAAATATGAGTGTCATAGCAAAGGGTCTGAATACTTATGACTTGAGCTATTTCTTGTTTAATAAATTAGCAAAAATCAACATTTCAGTTTTTTTCTATCAAGATTGGCAGTAGAGTGCACATTAATGAGCAAAAAAAGAACTTTTTTGATCTTACCAATTGCCTGCAATGAAAGTGTAAAAAATTTAAAAGGATCTGAATAATTTACATACCCACTGCACATTTTTTTAAATTATTTTTTATCCTTAACAGTTTTAATATGTGTTTTAAATTTTGTCATTTGATTTAGAAGCAATCGTATTATTACCCAGATGGAAATGTTTGTCTTAAACAGATGATTTTATTGAAAATATTTCAATGACATAAACATTATGATCCTGGCACTGTATCTTTAAAAATGTGTCTTTTTTTAAAAACAACACATGGCAGTTACATATGTAAACTGTTGATTTCTGCGTTTCGGGCAGAGAACAATAAAGATGCACTGCGACGTAGCTACGACAAAGTTTTCAAAGATACAGTGTCAGGATCATATTGTTTATGTCATTGGACTTTCACGCTGCAGTCCGAGCAGTCAGTATCCCGTTGCATAGTGTTTCATAATTTGGAAAATAACTGAAACCAATTTTTAGAGTCCAAGGAAAATCTGTGATTCGGTTTATGGGGGACATTAATCATAGTGGGTCTCAGGTTCGCCTATTTTTGTGCCTGGTTTGTTCTTTTTTTTTGGCTTGTGATTTATGATGGATCTAGTTCTGCCTTAGTAAATGCGTTTTGGAATTGTAGCATGTCCGATTCATTTGCAACAAATTTGTCTCTAATTTTTACCCTACAAAGTAGATCTCATTTAAGACTAATAATGGAACGAGATTGAAAAAAGGTGACAGAATATATTACAGATATGTAAAAAAAAAAAAATTCTTGCTCAAATGAATCTTTGCCTTTTTTATTATAATGTACCAGAAATGGAGTCTGATAACATTTTCAGATCTGTACAATAAGACAATAATAACTCACAGAGATGATCTCATAGAAAATGGAGAAATTTTACATTTTAAAACTGTGCTAAAGTATTTTTTATGTTGTACAGAGATAGGTTTTCACTTCCCAAATGAAAAATTATGTTTTTAGTAATAAAAAGTGAATTTTTTTTTTAAGTGTACCTGCTCAGAGCAGGTGTATTTTTGCACCTTTTTGCGACTTTTTAGGCGCAAAATTGGGATAGATGCCGTGCAAACATCTCTATAGCAGCCACTCACTGGGGGTCAATTACTAAGGGCCCGATTCGCGTTTTCCCGACGTGTTACCCGAATATTTCCGATTTGCACCGATTTCCCCTGAATTGGCCCGGGATTTTGGCGCACGCGATCGGATTGTGGCGCATCGGCTCCAATTCAGAAAAACCTCCGCATTTAAAAAAAAAAAAGTGTCGCGAAACTTGCACTTACCTTCACTAGGAATAGGCCGGTGAACTTGAGAGCATTTCGGCAGACTTCAGCGCAGCAGCGCCACCTGGTGGACGTTGGAGGAACTACCTTAGTGAATCCCGGCCGGAACCCCAAATCCACCGCCAGAGGAACGCGCCGCTGGATCGCGAATGGGACCTTGTAAGTAAATCTGCCCCAATATGTCAGATACAGGTGCAGAAACTCAAAACACACAAAAAAAAAAAAAAACCAAATAAGTGCTTAAAACTTGGACGTGCGGCCTGAAAAATGTCGCAAAAAACAAAATGCCACCAAATTACTAACTTTGCCAGATTTTCGCCAAAAAAAACGCCAAAAACTGTCTAAAAAACTATGATTAATGTCCCCCTATGTTTTCTATACATTAAAAAAATTACTTCTGTTTAGCTAAAATTCTGCTGTGTGATGCCACACTCCATAGTCCAAACAGTGGGTTACACGTTATTGGTGCTCTGGGAGTAAGAATGTCAGAAGCAGCCTATCCGGGAAGTTGGAGCAAAGGCTACTGCATGCCACAATGGCCTCTCCGATCCCTCTTACTTGCACCTTCTTGCCACTCCTCCTAGCACTCCTGCAGCAACCCCAGCTACTTTGTAGTTCTGCACATGCGAAGTAGCCAATAGGAGACACTATGTGCTATGCCCAATTTTTTGTAATTTTTTTTATTTTTGCAGGAAGATTAGAAATTATGCCACATTTTATCACAGCTTCTATTTGCATAACCATTATCATGACAATTCATGACATCCTACCCAAATAGTGTGCAACTTGGACAGCTCTGCTAATCAATAGCACTGCAGACATGTTTAATAAGCAATTTCTTTTTATGGATATCTCTTTATATGTTTTTAGTTTATGAGATACCAGCCTAATATTGTATTAAAAAAATTATTTATAAATATAACTTTCCAAAAAAAAAACGTTTTCCAATTTATGACTAATCTGACATAATTTAGGGCATGATTTTGATGCATTAGTTGCAATCAACAATTTAGAAGTTTCTGCGGAGACAGCGAGCAAGACTGGGCTACATGTCTCGATGCCATCAACTTCATTTCTTATCCAAAAAATACAAGCTTCTACATGAACAGAAAATTCATCCATCTAAATATCAGTGGCTGGAACAAGAACATGACTTCGTTGAGATCTTGTTGTAATGGCTCCAACGAATAAATAAGAGTTTCATCCTTAACCTGTTTACCTACTCATCCAAATTATTATAAGGCGAAAGGCATTACTGCATAACCCATGAATGGCTGAACCAACATGGAAACCTATAGCTTTGCAAAATTTTATATTAAAAAATAATATACCAAATGAAATCTTTGATTTTGGGGATTGGACCATTTTTCAAGCATGGACAGAGCTGCCACAATAAAATGGGCAACCTCTATTAGATCTTCATCTTTTTTCCATAAATACAAATACTACACCCATTTTTGAACAAAATTAAAGAATCATTTATCTATTGAAAAGCTTTATTCACATCCAAGACATCTCACAACGGCAGGTAGAAGGCCCCACAGTCATCTGCAGAGGCGTTCTGTAGAGATGTTCAAGCTTTGTTAGCTGATTTTAAAAATCATCTGTCCTTCTAACCATAACCAATTAGTCAAATGGTCTTATGTAAAGTAAGTCCAACAGGTATCTCCATAGGGTGAGGAAATATTTTTTTGTTAACTAAAGCACTCACATAGGATGTCCTTCATGAAGGTTAGCAGGCAGTATTTTTTAGGGCCGTCAATGTAATTGACCTTTTCGAGCTCCTACGGGTTCATTTTTCTCATACATATGAACAATATTATGAACAATTAAACCAAACAACTTCACTTAGGTTCCACTTACTTGGTGTTGTCTACTGACTCTCACCTTAAATTTATAAATTCTTCATATTTTTGATCATGTATTTAATGACGGTATCAGGGAACCTTATGCTGGTTATCGTTATGAGGATCAATCCAAGGACACAGCCCAATTGCTTTTTTTCTTGGGCCAACCTCTCTATCATTGCCATCATTTCTCCTCCTCAGTTGTTCCCTCCTCCTTAAGATACCTTGGCTAAAGCAGAAGATTCAGTATTGGGATGTTCAACACAAATATCTTCTCAGGTATGGGAGCTACAGAAAGTTAATACTTGCCTTATGGCCTATGATAGATATGCTATGCGCGATTTTGTAGACCATTACATTATACACCATAATGAACAGGTCATTGTGTATTTCTTAGCTGTAGGTCATGGAGTGTCGGTTAATAACTTACTATTCAGGCAACCCTTACATTCCAACTTCTGAAGTTCTGCAATAGTCGTGATGTAAATCACTATTTTTGTGAGGTGTACCTGCTTTCATATCGAATTTCTTGTGGGAATGTCTCGTACTGAGTTGTCCATTTATATTGCCGGAGCAATTGCGATAGGTGCTTCACTTAATTGTGATATCATGGGTCATTTATCTCAAAGGTTCTGAAGTTATTTCATCAGGAAGGGGAGGCAGAATCCTTCTCCACGTGTGCCCCCCACCTCACTGTTGTCACTCTCTACTTTGGAAGTTATGTACATGTTCACGACCCCACTCCCAAAGAGCACGCTTTTACAGATAAGATGTGCCGTACTTTATACAGTCAGTAACTCCAATGTTAAACCCTTTTAATATATAGTATGAGGAACAAGGATGTGAACAACCCCTCATGAAGAGGAAACAATGTCACTAAAACCTTGACTTATTTATGACTGGTGTGACGCCCACCCTAGTTAAGAGGGACAACTTTGGGAAGCTTTGCCAACTTTGGGAACTGTTTGGAACTTGCCCTATATCTCTAAGCATACCGTCATGCCATAATTTTAAAGAATGAATTACCATGTAATTTTTTACAAAGGCTACTCGGATCATGGTCTATAATGGCAATTTGCATTATACTCCAAATTGATATAAAGAGTGACAGCTTAAAGCAATAATTGCAAGTCAGTATTTGCCTAAAAATAAACTTTTTCCCTCCCCAAAATATTTCACTCCATTATGCAGGCCTGCCTTAAAAGGAGCAGCTACCCCCGTTTCAGTGATTGCTCCAGTAACAGCAGGTTGGGTGCTGATGAGGACAGGGCCGGAGATCATCTGTCATGATAAAGTAAGAATCACATCACACGGATACTTAAAAAAGAGCTTGGTGCTTTGCATCAGTGTTTTCTCTCTGTTTAACCATGGTTATCCTCAAAAGAAACATGTCAGTCATCTTTGCACTGCACAAAACTGGCCTCAAGAGAGCTGAAGAATTGCAGCGCAGTCAACAATCTATCGTATCATCAATGAATTCAAGGAAAAGTTCCATTTGTTTGCCAAAAAGGCTCCAGGGCCCCAAAAGGACCAGGGGGCCTGAGGAAGCAGGGATAGCCGAAACGCTTGTCAGGGCATGCACCTCGCACTAAAACATCCCATATATGGTAAGTAGATTAGAGGATTTTAACTGGGAATCAATAGAACCTTAGTCTTTGACCTGTAGTCATATCACGACTAATCCTGATCCGGACACTTTATAAGTACACGTACATAAATGCACTGGCATTAGCACTTTATATGAATTTACCTAGGATGTCGTTATGAAATTATTTTTAAAATTAAATGGTTTTTTGTGATGTGCGGGGTGGTACCAAAGATCTGCGGAAACGATTTAATATTGTTGTGTATTTTCCACATGTAGTGGTCTTTTTTTAATTGAATTAAACCATAAAAAAATGAATTACATATTTTTAACTGCGATTAGAGATGACGACACTAAAATGCAGTGCTCGTTATCGAGACGAACTTTCCAGATGCTCGAGTGCTCGTCTCGAATAACGACCCCATTGAAGTCATGGAAGCCTCGAGCATTTTCAAAGACCATGGTTCGGGATAAAATGTGTTCATTATTGAAAAAGAGAGGTCTTCTGATAAGTTAGCGCACGTATGACACATCTGCAATCTATTCTTCACTGTTCCGCGAGTATATTATCTCCGAAGAGTTACCAGATGTTGAAGAACAGTGAAGATAGAAATAAAACAGTGAACACAGTGACCACAGTGCATTTAGTGAAAAACAACAGTGAAGAATAGATTGCAGATGTTCGGCACATCGGTCTTACTGTAGTCGGAGATACGCTGTCCCGGGATCCGCTGCTCTTCTTCCACTGAAGTCTTCCCGATGTCTCCGTGCTGCTCCCGATGTCGCGTGCCGGCTGCCCGATGTCTCCGTGCCGCTGCCGATGTCTGCCGTGACTCTCCCCGATGTCTCCGTCGCACTCCCGCGATGTACGCGTCCCGCTTCCTGATGTCTCCGTGCGCTCCCGTTGTCTCCGGCCGCTCCCGATGTCCTCCTTGGCCCGCCGTGTCTCCTGCTGCCGCTGCCCTTTGTCTCCGTGTCTGCCGCTGCCCCTGTTCTCGTGCTGCCGCTGCCCCATGTCTCCCGTGCTGCCCCTGCTCCCATGTCCTCCGTCCTGCCCTGTCCCCATGTCTCCGTGCTGCTGCCCCTGCCCCATGTCTCCATGCTCTGCTGCGTCGCCCATGTTGCTGCTGCTGCTGCCGCTGCCACCGGGCCCATTTCCGCTTGTTCTGCTCCGCTGGCCCCCTATTCTGCCTTGCTGCTCTCCGCCGTTTTCTCTTGTGCTGCGGTCCCTTGTCCTCTGTCTGCTCCCCGGTGTCTCCTGTCCTGCTCACCATGTTTCAATGTTGTTTTCACTTCACACAATCTATTGTTCCGTCACACATACTATTTTGTTTGCACCGTTCCGCGTGTATCTTCCGACAAGTAAGCAGATGTGCCGAACATCTGTAATCTATTCTTCACTGTGATTTTCACTGTGTTTTTCACTTAAATGATCCAGTGTTCACTGTGTTCACTGTTTTTATTCTATTCTTCATTGTTCTTCACTGTGTTTTTTTAATTAAATGCTCGATCTCGAGCAGGGGAAATACTCGTCCGAGCAACGAGCCGTTTCGAGTACCTTAATACTCGAACGAGCATCAAGCTCGGACGAGTATACTCGTTCATCTCTAACTGCGATGAATTGTTTATGAACCGTTGTTTCATTCATAAGTCCTTTTTTGGTTTAGTTTAAAATTGCTGTTAGAGTGGGTTCAAATAAGGAGAATATACCTTGAATGTATATTGTTTGTTTTGTGCTGCTTATTTGGTTTGGAGCTTCAAATACATGACTGATTAAGACAGTGCTTCTATAAATGTGATGTCAACCTCAATGAAGACACACCCTAAAGTCTGTGGAAATGTTGCAGATTACATGCTGGACAATCTAATCAATTATTTGTAAGACCTTTGTTGTGGATGGTAGTGATTACTGCACTGTTTAGTAAGTTGCAGGAACTACCTGGCAGGTAAATTCTCCTCCATACTTTTCAATGCAGAGGTAAGTTTAAGTTCAGGGCCTACTCAGGACTTGAGAGAGAAGCAAAGTTGTTGGTAAGTTCTAGTAAGTTTGCTCTGTGGCAACAGAGAAAGTCAGGCTGTTGGACCAAGGACTAATGGCTGCCAAGATGACCCCGCCCACATTAAAGTGCCCAGTCAAGTGGAACCAGCACCAACTACAGAAAGAGATTGCTCTTACCCCACAATAGAGACATCAATGTAGAGATTCTTCTGAACAGATAGAGATTTTATTGGTTGAATAAAAAGTGGACCAATAACTTCTACAAGAAATGTAACTGTCAAGCATGAATAAAGTGCCATGAACAAATGTGTTAGCTGCCACGAGGTCTTCTAATTGCTTTACTTCACCCACGTCACCAAGGAATTATCACAAGCCGAGAAACCTGAGTGTTGCATGTATATCATCTTTTAAAACAGGAAAACAAGTTTTCCAATGGCACATCACAGCCCTCAGGAGATTCAGTAGGAGCATGGACTGCACCATGACATCACTATTTGGCCCTTCCCCTTTGTTCTCAGATTAACTGTGATAGATTTAAGCTCTATTAAATAGTATACAATCTGGTCATCTTTTTTGTGAGATCATCTCAGATAGGTCTCACAAGATGCCTTCCTGAATGTCTTGCTTGTTACTTCAAAAGTGCTATGCAAGTAAAAATAGTCATAGTAAAGGAAAGGTTTATTTAAAAATTTAGTTTTTAAACATCATCAGTAGAGATGAGCGAGCACTAAAATGCTCGGGTACTCGTTATTCGAGACCACTGACCATCACTGAGTGATGGGAGCTAAAAAAGCAATAAAACTGATAAAAATTTGAGAACTTTCTTTCATGGCCAAACCCCTCTAAGCCCTGCCCATGCATAACAAAGCCTATCGCATCTTCTGCGATGTTTCTTTAACAAACTCGCCTCCCCTTCTCCAATAATAAGTTCAGTCCCTTCAAATTATTCTCACGGTGGCTCATGGTATTTAAGGACAGCACAAAAAACCTGCTGATCCGCATTAATCCAAGCTAAACTTTATGCTTGATGTGCCTGACGAAGGCCCTTGTTCAGGGCCGAAACGCGTTGCCATTTTACCAGAATTCCTTTAAATAAAAACTCAAGATTTTACCATCACTACTGCTCAGTAGTTATTGGGGATCCACGCGGCGCTGACATCTCCCTTCAACGCTTCTCCGGGATAACTTCACAGTATCACTCTGCCAATCCGCCTACTGGAACGGACACTGCAGACCAGAAGGGACCACTAGCTGCCGATGCATGGTATCCTCCAAAGCGCATTACCCGATGCCCGCAGGTGAGCGGCCACTTTTTATTGTATGTAATTAACCCCTTCACGACTACTTCACGAGGTCAGCGCACCTCTCCTCCTCTTCTTTCCAGTATCACTTCGACTATGAACAGGGCATGTTATTAGTGCAATGGGAGTCATGGTGTCAGAAGTAGGTTCTTCAGGAAGTTGGAGCAAGGGCTACTGCATGCCCCAATGGCCTCTCCAATCCCTCCCACCTGCACCTTCTTGCTGCTCCTCCTAGCACTCCTGCAGCAACCCCAGCTACTTTGTAGCTTTGTGCATGCGAAGCAGCCTATAGGAGACACTATGTGTCATGCCCATTTTTTTGTAACTTTTTTTATTTTTGCAGGCAGATGAAGTCTAGAAAATATGCCACATTTTATCACAGCTTCTATTTGCATAACCTTTATCTGATAATTCATGGCATCCTACCCAAATAGTGCCAGACTTGGACAGCTATGCTAATCAATAGCACTGCAGACATGTTTATCAAGCAATTTCTTTTTATGATATCTCTGTGGTGTACTTTATATGTTTTTAGCTTATGAGATACAAGCCCAATATTGTATTAATCAAATTACTTACAAATATAACTTTCCAAAAAAGTTTACAAATTTATAATTTATCTGACATAATCTTGGGCATGATTTCGATGCATTAGTTGCAATCAACAATCTAGAAGTTTCTGCGGAGACAGCGAGCAAGACTGGGCTACATGTCTCGATGCCATCAACTTCATTTCTTATCCAAAAAATACAAGCTTCTACATGAACAGAAAATTCATCCATCTAAATATCAGTGGCTGGAACAAGAACATGACTTCGTTGAGATCTTGTTGTAATGGCTCCAACGAATAAATAAGAGTTTCATCCTCAACCTGTTTACCTACTCATCCAAATTATTATAAGGCGAAAGGCATTACTGCATAACCCATGAATGGATGAACCAACATGGAAACCTATAGCTTTGCAAAATTTTATATTAAAAAATAATATACCAAATTAAATCTTTGATTTTGGGGATTGGACCATTTTTCAAGCATGAACAGAGCTGCCACAATAAAATGGGCAACCTCTATAAGATCTTCATCTTTTTTCCATAAATACAAATACTACACCCATTTTTCAACAAAATTAAAAAATCATTTATCTATTGAAAAGCTCTATTCACATCCGAGACATCTCACAACGGCAGGTAGAAGGTCCCACAGTCATCTGCAGAGGCGTTCTGTAGAGATGTTCAGCTTTGTTAGCTTATTTTAAAATCATCTGTCTTCTTAACCATAACCAATTAGTCGAATTGGTCTTTTTGTAAGTAATCCAACAAGGTATCTCACATAGGGTTAGGAAATTATGTTTATTGTTAACTAAAGGCATCTCACATAGGATGATCTTCATGAAGGTTAGCAGGCAGTATTTTTAGGGCCGTCAATGTATTTACCTTTCGAGCTCCTACGGTTCATTTTTCTCATTACATATGAACAAATATTATGGAACAATTAAACCAAACAACTTCACTTAGGTTCAACTTACTTGGTTTGTCTACTGACTCTCACCTTAAATTTATATACTTCTTCATATTTTTGATTATGTATTTAATGACGGTATCAGGGAACCTTATGCTGGTTATCGTTATGAGGATCAATCCAAGACTACACAGCCCAATGTTCTTTTTTCTGACCAACCTCTCTATCATTGACATCATCTTCTCCTCCTCAGTTGTTCCTCTCCTCCTTAAGAATACCTTGGCTAAAGACAGAAGTATTTCAGTATTGGGATGTTCAACACAAATATTCTTCTCCTTAGGTATGGGAGCTACAGAAAGTTTAATACTTGCCTTTATGGCCTATGATAGATATGCTGCGATTTGTAGACCATTACATTATAACACCATAATGAACAGGTCATTGTGTATTTCCTTAGCTGTAGTGTCATGGAGTGTCGGATTTATAAACTCTACTATTCAGGCAATCCTTACATTCCAACTTCTGCAGTTCTGCAATAGTCGTGATGTAAATCACTATTTTTGTGAGGTACCTGCTTTCATTCGAATTTCTTGTGGGAATGTCTTCGTAAATGAGTTGTCCATTTATATTGCCGGAGCAATTATTGCGATAGGTTGCTTCTACTTAATTGTGATATCATATGTGCATATTATCTCAAAGGTTCTGAAGATTATTTCATCAGAAGGGAGACAGAAATCCTTCTCCACATGCGCCTCCCACCTCACTGTTGTCACTCTCTACTTTGGAACTGTTATGTACATGTATCTACGACCCCACTCCAAAGAGCATGCTTTTACAGATAAGATTGTGCCCGTACTTTATACATCAGTAACTCCAATGTTAAACCCTTTTATATATAGTATGAGGAACAAGGATGTGAAAAACACCCTCATGAAGAGGAAACAATGTCACTAAAACCTTGACTTATTTATGACTGGTGTGACGCCCACCACTAGTTAAGAGGGACAACTTTGGGAAGCTTTGCCAACTTTGGGAAACTTTTTGAATTTTGCCTATATCTCTAAGCATACAGTCATGGCCATATGTTTTAAGAATGATACAAATGTTAATTTTTACAAAGTCTACTGCATCATGTTCTATAATGGCAATTTGCATATACTCCAGAATGATATAAAGAGTGATCAGCTTAACAGCAATTAATTGCAAAGTCAGTATTTGCCTAGAAAATAAACGTTTTCCCCCAAAACACATTTCAACTCCATTGCAGGCCTGCCTTAAAAGGAGCAGCTGACATCGTTTCAGTGATTGCTCCAGTAACACAGGTGCGGGTGCTGATGAGGACAGGGCCGGAGATCAATCTGTCATGATAAAGTAAGAATTACACCACTGGATACTTTAAAAAGAGGCTGGTGCTTGGCATTATTGCTTCTCTTCTGTTAACCATGGTTATCTCTAAAGAAACATGTGCAGTCATCTTTGCACTGCAGAAAACTGGCCTAACAGAGCTAGAAAGATTGCAGCTCAGTCAACAATCTATCGTATCATAAATGAATTCAAGAAGAGAGGTTCCATTGTTGCCAAAAAGGCTCCAGGGCACCCAAGAAGGACCAGGGGGCCAGAGGAAGAAGGGATACGCGAAACGCGTGTCAGGGCAGTGCACTCGCTCACTAAAACATCCACATAATATGGGTAAGTGGACTTAGAAGAGATTTTTACTGGGAAAACTAATAGAAACCTCAGCCTTTATCCTGTAGGCTTTTATGAGTCATATCTATCGATAATCCTGATGCACGGACTCTTTATAAGTACACTGATACATAAATGCACTGGCATTAGCACTTTTATATGAATTTGTTTACATTAGGGTGTCGTATGAAATTATTTTGAGAATTAAATGTTTTTTTTGTGATGCGGGGGTGTATCAAATGGATCTGCGGAAACGATTTATATTGTTGTGTATTTCCACATTGTAGTGGTCTTTTTTTAAATTGAATTTAAACAATAAAATGAATTACATATTTTTAAACTGCGATGAATTGTTTATGAACTGTTGTTTCATTCATAAGTCCTGTTTTGGTTTGGTTTAAAATTGCTGTTGGAGTGGGTTCAAATAAGGAGAATATACCTTGAATGTATATTGTTTGCTTGTTTTGTTTGTTTTATTTGGTTTGGAGCTTCAAATAAATGACTGATTAAGACAGTGCTTCTATAAATGTGATGTCAACCTCAATGAAGACACACCCTAAAGTCTGTGGAAATGTTGCAGATTACACGCTGGACAATCTAATCAATTATTTGTAAGACCTTTGTTGTGGATGTTAGTGCACTGTTTAGTAAGTTTTAGGAACTACCTGGCAGGTAAATTCTCCTCCATACTTTTCAGTGTAGAGGTAAGTTTAAGTTCAGGGCCTATTCAGGACTAGAGAAAGAAGCAAAGTTGTTAGTAAGTTTTAGTAAGCTCACTCTGTGGCAACAAAGAAGGTCAGGCTGTCCCATTACATTGGACCGAGGACTAATGGCTGCCAAGATGACCCCGCCCACATCAAAATGCCCTGAGCTACTGTGAGTCAAGTGGAACCAGCGTCAACTACAGAAAGAGATTGCTGTTACCCCACAATAGAGACGTCATTGTACAGATTCTTCTGAACTGATACCAAAGACGAATAGATAGAGATTCTAATGGTTGACTAAAAAGTGGACCGATATCTTGTACAAGAAATGTAAATGTAAGTGCCATGAGCAAATGTGTTAGCTGCCACAAGGTCTCCTAATTGCTTTACTTCACCCACATCGCAACACAAACAAGTTTTTCAATGGCACGTCACAGCCCTTCAGGAGAATCGGTAGGAGCATGGTCTGCACCATGACATCATTATTTGGCCCTTCCCCTTTGTTCTCAGATTAACTGTGACAGATTAAAGCTCTATTAAATATTATACATTCTGGTCATCTTTTTGTGAGATCATCTCAGATAGGTCTCACAAGATGCCTTCCTGAATGTCTTGCTTGTTACTTCAAAAGGGCTATGCAAGTAAAAATAGTCATAGTAAAGGAAAGGTTATTTTTAAAAATTGAGTTTTTAAACATCATCAGCCTTCTTTAAAGTCATCACATCCTAAGGTCATGTAATTAAATCATTTAATATCTCCTATGATTTACGGTAACACAATGAAAGTGACACGAAGGATAAAACATTGGAATTAGTATCTCACTAATAGCAATCATTTAGAAAATTTGAAAAGTTTTTCAGAAAGTAAGAAGTCAACCTGGTATCACAGTTTTGCAGAAACACAGCAATGAAAGCACCCTGTTGAACTTGAATTGAAAGCTGAAAAACCCTAACCCTAACCCTATACTCGAGTCTATAAAAAATGAACACTGTACTCACCTTTCCCAGACCTCCCCCATAGGTCCTCTTCTTGCTTCCGATACTTCAGTGCCTCTTCGGGTCCTTCGGGTCCTCTTCGGGTCCTTCTGCTCCTCTACTGATCCTCTTTGGCTCCTCTTCGGGTCCTCTAGCGATGCCTGTGACTCACATATAATGACGTTAGCAAGCGTCTGACATCATTGTGTGTGCCGGCCGAGTGCGAAGACCCGAAGAGAGCCAAAAGACCCGAAGAGGAGCAGAAGAAGACCGAAGGACCCAAAGAGTATCCAAAGCAAAAAGAGGATCTCATGGGGGCATCGGAAAGATGAGTACAGTGTTATTTTTGTTTTACTACAGCGGGGGTGGCTATATACTATCAGGCTGGCAGGCTATATACTACAGGTGCTAGCAGGCTATATAATACAAGGGCTGGAAGGTTATATAGTTGGGGGGACTATGACCAATGCATTTCCCACCCTCGGCTTATACTCGAGTCAATATCTTTTCCCAATTTTTTGGTTTTAAAATTAGGTACCTCGGCTTATACTCTGGTCAGCTTCTACTCGAGTATATACAGTACTTATACTGTTTAAGCCCGAACCCTCAGAGACTGGAACTGAATTGACATGCTGAGTTTAGTTCCGGTCTTTGATCATTGGAGCCACACATTCAGGCAAGCTAATGATGTGAGTTTGATGCAAGTAAAGCACATCAGACTTACTCATGGGCAAAAGTCCCTAGACACTGGGTTCCTGAATTACAAGCAAAACCTGCTTATTTATCGTAAAGTTACACCATGGCAATTTAAGCAGTAGCTTATGTTTAACTACTCTTGCTCAGTTTTAAACCACATAAGTGCATTGAAGATGCCAATACGTTTAAAAAGGAAGGGAAATTTGGATTATCATCCATCTAGGATGACAGGAAGAATCATGTAGGTAACCAGTAGGTAACCAACCCTGTCCACACCTACTCTCTCATCTTACGGTCTTAAGCAACTAATGTGTTGTGGTTGACAGTGCAAGAGGTTACAATGAGTTCTGTCTGGTCAACTCGGCGATAGGGAAAGGGTCTGGGCGCCAACCCAGAGGACTCTGTGTCATAGATTCGCAACGACTGACATGGTTGTATACTCCCCATGTATATCATAAATACCCCCCACACCATAAATGACCACACTGTACATCTCATATATCACATGCAACCCTCACACCACAACTAACTGCACTGTGCCCCTACATAAATCCAATATATCCCTCACACCACAACTGACCACATTGTGCCACCACACCACACATCATATTTAGAACCGAAACCACAAATAACTACCATGTGCCCTCACATATATCATATATACCGCTCACACAACAACTAACTACACTGCGCCTCCATATATATCATACTGTATATACCCCTTACACAACAACTGACCACACTGTGCCTCCACATATATCATATATACCCCTCAAACCCCAACTGCAACCCTTTGCCCAAACAAATATCATATATCCCCAAACACGACAACTGACCACAATCTGCCCCCACATATATCATACATTACCCTCACAACACAACTGATCACACTATGACCCCCCTATATATTATATATACCCCATATATATTATATATACTTAGTTATTCACTAGACGGGGTTCCCCATTGGGCACAGTCAACCTTAGTAATTCATTAGGCAGGACTCCCCCATTTATAATTTATTAGGTAGGTCCTTGTCACAGTCTATGGGGATTAGTCCCTTAGGACTAAGTAAGTGGACTCCCTGGACCACCGCGGGAGATAACAACCTTAGCCACACCCGGGAGCGGAGTCTAAGTGAACTCCTGGTCTTCGCCAGAGCCCGCCGCAAAGCGGGATGGTCTTGCTGCGGCGGGGAGTCACCAGGTCGCTCCACGGGTGCGACTAGGCCCGCAGTGGCAGCCAAGGTAGGGACACGGGGACCACAGGAAGGCTGGACCACGGGAAGGCAGGCAGGCAGGACCACGGGAAGGCAGGCAGGCTAATGGGAAATTCTAATATACAATAAAAAGTGGGCATTTCCATTTAACATTTCTAAGTTGCCCAACACCCAAGGGGTGGGGGTAGGGGGGTATGATTGGATAGATTTTTATATATATATTTATGTGTATTTCGTGAGACATTACACCTGTATAACTGTATAAGTTTATATAATAGATCTATAATGATCTATGATGAGTCTTCTAGCTGGGATTCTGATGCTTATCCACCTGCCCCTTCCCAAGTTACAGGGTTTCCAGATGCGCAACAACTAGTTTTGGATGATAAGAATGCGGACAGTGGATTGTTGCAGGTGAGGATGAAACCCAGGTGCCCATTGCTGCTTTTAATGCAATATGGAGACTGACATAGAAGGCACTGGTGAGGGCAAGTTGAAAGAAGATCTGATGCCTTAGACCCAACATGGATTGAAGGCATGATGAGAATTCTGATGAAGAACTGGTGGCCACGAAGCCCCAGGCAACCAGAAGAAGATGCAGAAGAGTGAAAATGTGCAGCAGACAGCCCATAGCCACAACATCGCTGGCTACTGCCAAACAGTTACCCTCCCCCATGCTCCCTCAGCACTTGTGTAGTGACCACTACCTGCTCACTGTATAACTACTGAGGGATAAGTGGGAAGGGTGATACAGTGTAACATTCTATAAAGCAAGATCACATAAAAGTTGATTTTATCAGGAAGGAGGCCATGGGTAACAAATATAAGATCACCTTATATACACCTCTATCTAGGGATAAGTGTCTCAAGTTTACCATGCTTGATTTTGGTGGTAGATTTCCTTTAAGGTGAACCAGGCACTTGTCTGTACCAGCGCCTGAGTGGTTAAAGTCTTGTCTAACGCCTCCTCCTCCTGTTCCTCTGCTAAATCTACCTACAACTTCTCCTCCTCCCTCCAGGCCTCTGAAAACTGTTTCAAAATAATTATTTAACTTTATTTTTTTTATATACTTATTTTTAATTGAAATTTATTATGTTGTGTACTTGCTCTAGCCCATTTTTTGTGCAGTGATTGTCCCGTTTATTGATGAGCAGACCTGAACTGCATCTGGATATTAGTATAGTCCATATGGAAAGTGTGTTGAAAGGAAATTGTCCCACCTGCGAATATTAGGCGATCTTCCCCTTGTTCATTGGAAGTTCACAGGCTGAACCCTCTGGTTGTGGGCAAAACAGAAAATTAAGAAAATTTGTAGAAACCAGCACTAGAGATGAGCGAGCACTAAAATGCTCGGGTGCTCGTTATTCGAGACGAACTTTTCCAGATGCTCGAGTGCTCGTCTCGAATAACGAGCCCCATTGAAGTCAATGGGAGACCCGAGCATTTTTTCAAAGGGACCATGGTTCAGGAATAAAATGTGTTATTTAATTGAAAAAGAATGTCTTCTGATAAGTTAGCAGATAAAATGCTCGGGTGCTCGTTATTCGAGACAAACTTTTCCAGATGCTTTTTTCAAAGGGACCATGGTTCAGGAATAAAATGTGTTATTTAATTGAAAAAGAATGTCTTCTGATAAGTTAGCAGATGTATGCAAAGGGTAACCATCTAGGAGAGAGATAACATGTTTGGTGTCTTTCAACAAACCTGGCAGAGAAACAACTAGTGGTTGTAATAAATGATCGACCCAAGCACTTAATTTTTCATTGATCGACCCAATGCCTGCTACAATGGGTCTGAGAGGGGGGGGAAATTTTTCTTTGTGTATTTTAGGGAGGGAATGAAATATGGGAACCACAGGAAACTTAACGTTAATGTATTCTGCAATCCTGTTGGAAATGGCACCCATATTCACCCCTTCCTCCAATAACTTAGTCAAAGAAACTTGAATGTCTTTTGTAGGGTCGTGTGAAATTTCCCTATAGACTGATTGGTCCTCCAAAATTTCCAAATTACATTTTTTATATAAACCTGCATTAATAAGGACAATACCACCCCCCTTGTTCTCTTGACAGACCAACAAATCCTCATTATTGCTTAAATCTTTGATCGCCTTTCTACATTTTCTACATTTGGCTTGCTGTATACTACATGGGGGCTGGCAGGCTGTATTCTACATGGGGGCAGGCTGTATACTACATGGGGGCTGGCAGGCTGTATACTATATGGGGGCTGGCTGTATACTACATGGGGGCTGGCTGGCTGTATACTACATTGGGGCTGGCTGGCTGTATACTACATGGGGGCTGGTTGGCTTATATACTAGATGGGGCTGGCTGGCTGTAAAATACATGGGGGCTGGCTGGCTGTATACTGCATGGGGGCTGGCAGGCTGTATACTACGTGGAGGATGGCTGGCTGTATACTACACAGGGGCTGGTTGGCTGTATACTACATGGGTGCTGGCTGGCTGTATACTACATTGGGCTGGTTGGCTGTATACTAATGGGTGGCTGGCTGTATACTACTTGGGAGCTGGCTGGCTATATACTACTTAAGGGCTGGCTGGCTTTATACCACATGGAGCTGGCTGTATACTACATGGGGGCTGGCAGGATTTATACTACATGGGGGCTGGAAAGCTATATACTACATGGGGGATGGAAGGCTGGCTGTATACTACATGGGGGCTGGCTGGATACTACATGGGGGCTTGCAGGCTGTATACTACATGGGGGCTGGCAGGCTGTATACTACATGGGGGCTTGCAGGCTGTAAACTACATGGGGGATGGCAGGCTATATTCTACATGGGGCTTGCTGTATACTACATGTGGGCTGACAGGCTGTATTCTACATGGGGCTTGCTGTATACTACATGTGGGCTGACAGGCTGTATTCTACATGGGGGCAGGCTGTATACTACATGGGGGCTGGCAGGTTGTATACTATATGGGGGCTGGCTGTATACTACATGGGGGCTGGCTGTAAATCTTCATTCTTTTTCATAAATACAAATACTTACACCCATTTTCTACAAAATTAAAAATCATTTATTATTGAAAGCTCTATTCACATCGAGAATTCACAACGGCAGGTAGGAAGGTTCCCAAAGTCATCTGCAGAGGCGTTCGTAGAGATGTTCAAGCTTGTTAGATTATTTTAAAATCATTATGTCTTCTTAACATAACATCGTCGTTATTGGTCTTTTGTAAGTATCCAACAAGGTATCTCAATAGGGTAGGAAATTATGTTTATGTTTAACTAAGGCATCTTCACATGGATGATCTCATGAAGGTTAGCAGGCAGTATTTAGGGGCCGTTCAATGTATTAGCCTTCGAGTCCTACGGTTATTTTCTCATTACATAGTGAACAAATATTATGAACAATTAAACCAAACACTTCACTTAGTTCAACTTACTTGGTTGTCTACTGACGCCACTTAAAATTTCTATACTTCCTCAGTATTTGATTATGTTATGTAATGACGGTATCAGGGACCATTATGCTGGTTAGCGTTATGAGGATCAATCCACGACTACACAGCCAATGTTCTTGTTTCTGACAAACCTCTCTATCATTGACATTCATCTTCTCATCCTCAGTTGTTCCTCTCCTCCTTAAGAATACCATGGTAAAGACAGAAGATTTCAGTATTGGGATGTTCAACACAAATATCTTCTCCTTAGGTATGGGAGCTACAGAAAGTTGATCTTGCACTTTATGGCCGATGATAGTAGATATGCTGAGATTTGTAGAAACCATTTACATTTAAAACACCATTAATGAACAGGTCATGGTGTATTTCCCTTAGCTGTAGTGTCATGAGGTCGGATTTATAAACTCTACTATTCAGGGCACCCTCTACATTCCAACTTCTGCAGTTCTGCACTAGTATCGGATGTAAATCACTATGTTTGTGAGTACCTGCTTTATTCGAATTTCTTGTGGGAATGTCTTGGTAAATGAGTTGTCCATTTATTTGCCGGAGCAATTATTGCGATAGTGCTTCTAATTAATTGTCTGATATTCATAGTGTGCATATATTATCTCAACGGTCTGAAGATTATTTTCAGAAGGAGACAGAAAATCCTTCTCCACGTGTGCCTCCACCTCATTGTTGACTCTCTACTTTGGAACTGTTATGTACATGTATCCGACCCCACTCCAAAGAGCAGCTTACAGATAAGATTGTGCCCGTACTGTACATCAAGTACTCAATGTTTTAAACCCTTTTATTATAGTAGGAGGAACAGGCTGTGAAAAAAACCCTCATGAAGAGGAAAACAATGTCACTTAAAACCTGAATTATTTTATGCTGGGTGACGCCCACTACAGTAAGAGGGACAACTTTGGGAATGCTTTGCAACTTGGGAAACTTTGGAACTTTGCCCTATTCTCTAAGCATACAGTCATGGCCATATGTTTTAAGAATGATACAATTGTTTTTTTTTTAATTTTTGACAAAGTCTACTGACATCAGGTTTTAAAATGGCAATTTGCATCTACTACAGAATGTTATAAAGAGTAATCAGCTAACAGCAATTAATGCAAAAGTCAGTATTTGCCTAGAAAATAAATCGTTTTCCCCCAAACACATTTCAACTCATTGCAGGCCTGCCTTAACGGAGCATTGACATGTTTTCAGTGATGCTCAGTAACACAGGTGCGGGAGGTGGTGTGATGAGGACCGGGACGGGGAGAGCAATTTGTTCATGATAAAGTAAGCAATTACACACTGGATACTTTAAAAAGAGGCGGGGCTTGGCATTATTGCTCTCTTCTGTGAACCATGGTATATCTCTCAAGAAAACATGTGCAGTCCAGCTTGGCACTGAAGAAAACTGGCCTAACAGAGTAGAAACGATGGCCAGTCAGTCAACAATCTATCGTTCATAAATGAATTCAAGAGAGACGTTCCATTGTTGACAAAAAGGGCTCAGGGCACCCCAAGAAGGACCAGGGGGCCAGAGGAACGCAGGGGATACGCGAAAACGCGATAGTGTCAGGGGCCGTTGGCACCTCGCTCACTAAAACATGCCACATAATAGGGTAAGTGGACTTAGAAGAGCTTTTTACTGGGAAAACTAATAGAAACCTCAGTCTTGATCCTGTAGGCTATTTATGGTTCTATCTATCGGATAATCTGATGCAGACTCTTATAATACACTGCTAATAAATGCAATGGCATTAGCACTTTGTATATGAATTGTTTTACATAGAGGTCGTATGAAATTATTGAGAATACAAGGTTTTTTTGTGATGCGGGTGTATCAAATGGATCTGCGGGGAAACGATTTATTGTTGTGTAGTTGGTAGTTTCGCCCAAATTGTAGTGGTCTTTTTTAAATTGATTGAAACAATAAAAAGAATTTCCCGATATTTTGTAAAAAACTGCGAGAATTGTTTATGAATGTTTGTTTCATTTCATAAGTCCTGTTTGGTTTGTTTAAATTGCTCTTGAGTGGTTCAAATAAGGAGGAAGGATCCCTTGAATGTATATTGTTTGCTGTTTGTTTTGTTTATTTGTTTGGAGCTTCAATAAATGACTGATTAAGACAGGCTTATCGTAAATGTGTGAGTCACCCTCAATGAAGACACAACTGAAATGTCTGGGAAATGTGCAGATTACTGCTGGACAATCTAATCAATATTTGTACGGACCTTTTTGGTTGTGGATGTTAGTCATGTTTAGTAAGTTGCTAGGAACTACAGGCAGGTAAAATTCTCTCCATACTTCAGTTTAGAAGTAAGTTTAGGTCAGGGCTATTCAGGAGCTAGAGAAAAGAAGCAAAGTTGTTAGTAAGTTTAGTAAGCTCAATCTTGTGACAACAAAGAAGGTAGGCTGTCCACATTACATTGGACCGAGGACTAATGCCTGCCAAGATGACCCCGCCCACTCAAAGTGCCATGAGCTACTGTGAGATCAAGTGGAAAAGCGTAAAACTACGAAAGAGATGCTCTTACCCCACAATAGAGACATCATTGTACGAGTCTTCATGAAACTGATACCAAAGAACGATGATAGAGATTCTAATGTGGCTAAAAGTTGGACGATATCTTAACAACGAAAATGTAATGTAATGATGCCATGAGCATGTGTAGCTGCCACCAGGTTCCTATATGCTTTACTTGCACCCAAATGCCAACCAAAACAGTTTTCAAATGGCACGTCACAAGCCCTTCAGGAAGATTCGGGGTAGGGCACGTGGATGCACCATGAATCATTATTTGGCCCTTCCCGACTCTGTGTCTTCCAGATTAAAGTGACAGATAAGCTCTATTCAATATATACATTCTGGTCATTTTTTTGTGAGATCATTCAGATAGGTCTCACAAGATAGCCTCCGAATGTCTTGTTGTTACTTCAAAGGGCTTATGCAAGATAAAAATAGTCATAGTAAAGGAAAGGTATTTTTAAAAATTGAGTTTTTAAACAGTCCTCAGCCTTCTGTAAAAGTCATCACATTCCGAAGGTCATTAATTAAATCATTATATCTCTTATGATTATCAAAAGGTCACACCAATGAAGTGACCGCAAGGATAAACATGGAATTAGTGTATCTCATAATAGTCAATTAGAGATGAGCGGAGCACTAAAAATGCTCGGGTGTAGTTGATTCGAGACGCCCTTGACCAGCTGCTCGAGTGCTCGTCTCGAATAACAGGAGCGCCTGAAGTCAAGGGAGACCCGCGATTTCACAGGGCCCATGGTTCCGAGAATTACAAAGTGTTATTTAATGAAAAAGAATGTCTTCTGATAAGTTAGCAGATGTATGCAAACATCTGCCATCTATTCTCACTGTTCTGCGCATATACTTTTCCCGACACGTTACCCGATGTAAGCACAGTGAATGAAGAATCGACTAAAAACAGTGAACACAGGATCCATTTAAGTGAACAACACAGTGAAGAATAGCTTGCAGATGTGGCACATCTGCGTACTTGTCGGGTGATACGATTGTCCGGGATCGCTCCTCTTCTTCACGAAGTCTCCCCGTTGCTGCCGATATCTCCCCCGTGCTGGACCGAATGTCTCCCCGTGCTGCCCGGATGTCGTCCCAGTGCTGCCCGAGTCTCCCCGTGCTGCCCGAGGTCTCCCCCGTGTGGCCGATGCTCCCCCCGTGCTGCCGATGTAGTCTCCCCCGTGCTGCCGATGTCTGCCCCGTGCGCCCGATGTCTCCCCCGTGCTGCCCGATTGTCTCAGTGCTGGCCGAGTCTCCCCGGCTGCCCGAGCTACCCGTGCTGCGATGTGTCTCCCCGTGCTGCCCGATGTCTCCCCCGTGCTGCCCGATGTCTCCCCGTGCTGTCCGATGTTCCCCGATGCCGAGTATCACCCGCTGCTGAGTTCCCGTGATGCGTGAGTGTCTCCCCGTGCATGCAGATGTCTCCCCGTGTCTGCCCGATGTTACTCCCGGCTGCACGGATGGCTCCCCGATGCACCAGATGTCTCCCCGTGCTGCGTGATGTCTCCGTGCTGCTGCCCGATATGTCTCCCGTGCTGCTGATGTCTCCCTGACTGGATGTTCCCGCTGCGTTTTGCAGAAGAACACCGTTTTGCAGAAACACAGCAATGAAAGCACCTGTTGAACTTGAATTGAAAAGCTGAAAACCCTAACCCTACCTATACTCGAGTTTAAAAAATGAAAAAACTGTACCACCTTGCCAGACCCCCCCCATAGGTCTATCTTGCTTCCGCACTTCAGTGCCTCTGGGTCCTTCGGGTCCTCTTCGGTCTCTAGCGAATGCCTGGGACTTAAAAGATAATGGACTCGCCGGCCGAGTGCGAAGACCCGAAAGAGAGGCCAAAAGACCCGAAGAGGAGCAAGAGAGAAGAAGACCGAAGGGACAAACGAGTACCAAAGCAAAAAAGCGATCTCAGGGGCATCGGAAAGATGGTTACAAGTGTTATTTGTTTTACTACGCGGGGGTTGGCGATATAATATCAGGATGGCAGGCTATATACTACAGGTGCTAGCAGGTATATACTGGCAAGGGATGGAAGGTATATATAGTTGGGGGACTATGACCAATGGCAAGTTTCCCACCCCCGGCTTATACTCGAGTCAATATCTTTCCAATTTTTTGGTTTTAAAATTAGGGTACCTCGGCTTATACTCTGGTCAGCTTTATCGAGTACATACAGTACGTATTAGGTTTAAGCCCGAACTCAGAACGGAACTGAATTGACAGTGAGTTTAGTCCGGTCTTTGATCATTGGAGGAGCCACACATGTCAGGCAAGCTAATGATGTGAGAGAGTTGATGCAAGTAAGCCCATCAGACTTATCATGGGGCAAAAGTCCCTAGACACGGATGAGTTCCGAATTACAAGCAAAACCTGCTTCTTGTATCGTTACAGTTACACCATGGCAATTTAAGCAGTAGCTTTAGTTTAACTACTCTTGCTCAGTTAAACCGCATAAGTGCATTGAAGATGCCAATACTTTAAAAAGGAAAGGAATTTGGATTATATCCATGCTAGGATGCAGGAGAATCATGTAGGTAAAAACAGTAGGTAACCAACCATGTCCACACCTACTCCTCATGCTTACGGTCTTGCAACTAATGCCGTTGTGGTTTGACAGTGCAGGAGTTCAATGCGTTCGTCTGGTCAACTCGGCGATAGGGAAAGGGTCTGGAGCAACAGAGGACTCTGTGTCCTAGATTTGCAACGACTGACATGGGGTATACTCCCATGTATCATCATAATTACCACCCACACCATTAAATGGACCACATGTACATCTCATATATCACATGCAACCCCTACACCACAACTAACGGCACTGTGCCCCTACATAAACTCCAATATTATCCCTTAACCACCACAACTGACCACATTGTGCCACCAACCACACATCATATTTAGAACCGAAACCACAAATAACACTGGCCTCACATATATCAGATTATACCGCCTCACACAACAACTAACTACACTGCGCCTCCATATATATCATACTAGTATAGACCCCTGACACAACAACTGACAACCACTGTGCTCCACATATATATATATACCCCTCCAAACCCCAACTGCAACCGTTTCCCAAACACAAAATCATATATCCCCCATAACACGACAACTGACCACAATGCCCCCACATATAATACAATTACCCTCACAACACAACTTATCACACTATGACCCCCCTATAATGGTATATCCCCCATATATCTTAGATATATTAGGTATCATAGACGGGGTTCCCCATTGGGCAACAGTCAAACCTAGTAATCATAGGCAAGGATCCCATTATAATTACTAGGTAGGTCCTTGTCACAGTGTATGGGATAGTCCTAGGATAAGTAAGGGGACTATCCTGGAGACCACCGCGGGATAGATAACAACCTTAGCCACACCCGGGGGGAGGGAGGAGTAGTCTAGGTGAATCTGGTCTTCCCAGGAGCCCGCCGCAAAGTCGGGATGGTATTGCTTGAGGCGGGGGAGCACCAGGGCGCTCCAACGGTGCGACTTAGGACAGCAGTGGCAGCCTAATGGGTAGGAGGGGACAAGGGGACCACAGAAGGCTGGACCACGGGGAAGCAGGCAGCAGGACACGGTGAAGCAGCAGGACCTACGGGAAGGCATGTGCAGGCAGGCACCCCGGGAATGGAGTAGGCAGACATGCCCACAGGAAGGCAGGCAGGAAGGACCACGGGAAGGCAGGCCGGGCAGGACCACGGGAAGGCAGGCCGGACCACGGGAGGCAGGCAGGCAGGACCACGGGACACAGACACGTGCACAGGACACCAGGACGCCACCAGGACAACAGGACCGCCACAGGAAGCAACATGGAACAAGGGGACACCACGGAAACACAGGAAACCGGGGAACACGGGAAACTCAGAGGCGGCTGGAACCGCCTATCAAAGAGGCTTTCTCCTCAGAAGATGAACTGAAGATAACGGCAGGGGATGCTGGGAAGTCGACCCAGGCTTATATAGCCGAGCCTGGAATGCCAGAGCCATAAGGAGGAACTGGCCCTTTAAGGCTGGGAGAAGTCGGGGGCGGCCTGCGCTCCCTCTAGTGGCAGGAGCACGCGGATCACCTGCTGGAAGAAGCTTGCGCCTACACGCTGGAGCAAGGGTGCAGGCCGGAGCCTGGAGAGGTAATGTAGAGCTGGGGGAGCGGGGACCGTGCAAGCAGGCAACGGTACACCCTCAAGCCGTACAGAGGACGTGGGTTGTAACCGTGAACAGTCCTCCGTGCTCTAGTAAATTAAAATAGGCCAGGATCCCCCGTTAGTAATGCATTATTAGAAGCCCTCCTATTGTGTTTTAGGCAGGCCCCCTTGTAATTTACTAGCCGGATCGTCAGTTAATAATTCAAAGTAATGGCTCTCCCTCAGTTATTTTTATTGGGGGATGGCTGGCTTTAAATACATGGGGGTGGCAGGCTAATAGACTACATGGGGGGCCAGGCTGTGTAATCGACAATGGGGGCTGGCAGGCTGTATACTACATGGGATCTGGCAGGCTATATACTACTGGGCTGGCTGTATACTAAATGGGGGGCTGGCAGCTGCATTACTACATGGGGTCTGGTTGCGTCTACTACATGGGGCCGGTTGGCTTAATACTACATGGGGGCTGGTTGGCTGTAAATACATGGGGGCTGGCTGGCTGTATAAACATAGGGCTGACAAAGCTGTATACTACATGGGGGCTGGCAGTCTGTCTACTACATGGGGCTGGCGGCTATAACTACATGGGGTCTGGCAGGCTGGTTGTTAGCGATGCATACAAAACATGGGGTCTGGCAGGCTGTATGCTACATTGGCGGAAGCTGATACTACATGGGGGGATGGCAGGCTGGTTTTAGTACGACATGGAGGATGGCTGGCTGTATAACATGGGGGCTGGATGGCTGTATCGACATGGGTGGTGGCGGCTGAATACTACATGGGGCTGGCTGCTATACGACTTGGGGGCTGGCTGGTTACTACTGGGAGCTGGCTGGACTATAACTACTTAAGGGCTTGCTGTATATAACTACATGGGGGCAGGCGGTGTAGCAGGCTTTTACAACATGGGGGCTGGCAGCTGTATACTACATGGGGTTGGTTGGCTTTGTACTACCATGGGGATGGCGTATGCTACCATGGGGCTGGAGGATGTATATATACAGGGGGCTGAAGAGCTGTATAGACATGGGGGGGATGCAGGCTGTATATAACATGGGGGCTCGGCAGGATATATACTACATGGGGCTGGCTGTATACTACATGGGGGGGGGCAGGGCGGTATACTAAGGGGGGAGCATGCTGTATACTATATGGGGCGGGCGTACTACATGGGTGGCTGATACTACATGGGGGCTGGTTGGCTGTTACTACATCGGGGCTGGAAGGCGGTACTACATGGGGGAAGGCTGTACACTACATGGGGGGCGGATGTATACTACATGGGGGGCTGGCAGGCTGTATACTACCTAGGGGCGGTGTATACTACATGGGGCTGGCAAAGCGTATATAAATGGGGGGATGCTGGCTGTATACTAACATTGGGGCTGGGCTGGGTGTATACTACATGGGGGATGGTTGGCTTATACACACATTGGGGTGAGCGGGCTGTAAATACATGGGGCTGGCTGGCGGATACTCATGGGGGTGGAGGCTGGAGGTGCTACATGGGTGACGGCTGTAACTGCTGGGGCTGGCAGGGCTGGATTACTACATGGAGATGGGATGGCTGTAGAATACACGAGGGCGGGCTGTGGTTGCGGTAGAAATGGGGGGCTGGCTGACTGTATACTACATGGGGCTGTGGTTAGCTGTATACTAAATGGGTGGCGGGCTGTATACTTACTTGGGAGCTGGCTGGCTAATTACTCCTTTAGGACTGGCATGGCTTTAACTACATGGTACGGCTTTGTATACTACATGGGGGGCTGGCGAGAAGTATTACTTATATACATGGGGGCTGGAACGCCTACTTATATACATGGGGATGGAAGGATGGCTGTATAAACAGGGGGGCTGGACTGGATTACTACATGGGGGGTGCAGGGCTGGATACTAAATGGGGTCTGAAGGCTGTATGCTACATGGGGGCTTGCAGGCTGTCAACTACCATGGGGACGGTGGCAGGCATATTCGTACATTTTGAAAATAAACAGGCAGGAAGGGAAAATCTCTCACACGATCCGCTTTTAAAAGGAGGGGACCAGGTAATAAAATTTCAAGGCTGGATTCGTAGATTAAAACGATACACAGTAGCCCCGAGATACAAAATGTCACAGCAAGCGGTTATATGCGTTTCGGATATCACGTAGCCTTATTCAGACTACTCTAAACTACATCCACGGCAATATTATACTCATTGGATTGAAAACTGGAGGTGGGGATTCCACACGTGGTTAAATCTATGATCCTAACATAGAGCTTAATGTTGCACTTAAAAAATTGTAGAAGAACGCAAATACTAAACACCAGACAAATAGAAATGACTATAGGCGCAATTGTTCCTATAATGGACAGATCATGTCCAACCTTTTGTTCATGCCTTGTGGAACTCTCGTGTCCAGGGTGAAGATCCAGAGGTCTCAAGGTTAGGAACTTCCGTCTGTGCATCTTCGCTCCACGACGGGGTCCACACCTTATCGATGCCCATACAAAGTAAAGGGGAATATACATCCCCTGATGCCTAGACCTGAACAATGCCGACGAGGCCAGTGGAAACTGAACAGCATCTTTGTGGTCTCGCATCCATAGATGTTCCTAATACGTATTTTAAGAGGGACTCCCGTGCATCCACATATTGAATATTGCAACTTCACACGTTAATTAAATCAAATCAACATTTGAAGTATTGCAATTCATAAAACCCGAACTGGTATATTTTAGACCGTACTAAAGAAGCAAATTCTGTTGAGGGATTGCGTACTTTTACAACTAAGCAGATATTAGTCACCATCCGTAAAAACCTTAGGGATAACAGGTGTCCATGTGTTTTTCGGAGTTGAAGACAACAAACTTGGTGAGAGAAGTGAGTAAGAGTTGGAGCTTCCTAGAGACAAAATACTTTGTTTACCAAGACTTTGGACACTTATGTCCGATGTAGTAATGGAAAAAGTATGTATAATATTCAACACACTCTATGGATGGGTTACTAAAAGTGGTTGAAAAACCACTGGTGCCTATCTTGTTGACCAATCCCTTCTCTGTTTTTTTGTCATGTAACCAGGTCCTGCTCTGTCAATAGGTCAACTGTGTGTCGTGGCCCTGTCTACATCCATTAGGATACTTCTTCTGGAGAGTTTGATGCATAATTTTCTCTTCCGTATTGAAATGACCGGGGGTCAGTACAGTTGCGTTTGGTTCGTATTACCTCCAACGGGGACATTTTTTATTAATGGGGAGGGTGAATGATGTAGCTCCAAAATGGATTGGTAAGTGTTAGGCTTAAACATAAGGAGAAATAGGAAAAATTCTCCGTACCTTAAGGGGGACATCAAGAAATTTATAGAATCCCTATTATAAGTAAAGCGTCAAGTTAGATTTGTATAATTTGTTTGTGATGAAGTCAAACAAAAATTACAGGAATAATCCTCCGGTCCCTCCCATACAGGAGGAGATCGTCGATATAACGACAATGCCAACTGACAGGGAGAGACCCGGGATTAGAAGAGGAAAAAAGAAAAAAATTCTTCCCAATTATGACATGTAACTATTCGCCAGGAGGGAGAGAGAACACATCCCCCATGGCTGCTCCACAGCTCTGAAACAAAAATCTATTGTCAAATAGGAATAGTAATTGTTTCTAAGTAAAAAAATCCAACAGAATCCAATAAAAAATTCCATGGTCTCATTTGTATATTCTTGCTATGTCTCTCCAGATGGTAACCCAGGGACTTAAGACCATAGAATGTTCTAAAAGAGGGATATAAGTTCCATATAACATCAAATTGATAACCAAAATGAGGGGTGGACCGATTCCAGGGTAGCCATCTAGGAGAGAGATAAACATGTTTGGGTCTTTCAACAACTGGCAGGAAAAAAAACTAGTGGTTTGTAATAAAGATGATAGACCCAAGCACTTACATTTTTCATTGGATCGACCCACTTGCCTTGGCACAATGGGTCTGAGAGGTGGGGGGGAGGGAATTTTTCTTTGTGTATTTTAGGGGGATGGGGAATTAAATATGGGGAAACCCACAGGAAACTTAACGTAATGATTCTGCAAATCTGTTGGAAAAATAGCACCCTATGGAGACCCTGCATCCCCCCCCCCCCCTAACTTAGTCACAAGAAACTTGAAGTCTTTGTAGTGGTAGTTGAGGAAATTATCCCTATAGATGATGGTCCTCCAAAAATTTCCAAATTACAGGTTTTATATCAACCTGCATGTAATAAGGATCAATACCAACCTCTTGTTCTATGAGGACAACAATTTCAATTGCTATAAAATCTTGATGCCTTTATACCCGTTTTCTACTTTGGCTTGCTTGTCATTATTTTACACATGGGGGCTGGCAGGCTGTATTCTACATTGGGGGCAGGCTGTATTATACATGGGGGCTGGCATGCTGTATAACTATATGGTTGCTGGCTGTATACTACATGGGGGCTGGCTTGATTTATCTACATTGGCTGGCTTGCTGTATCTACATGGGGCTGTTTGGCTTATATACTAGAAATGGTCTTCTGTGCTGTAAAATCATGGGGGCTGCTTCCTACCGTTTCTTTTCTATAAACATTTGCTTGCTGTATACTACATTGGGGCGGCAGGCTGTATTCTACATTGGGGCAGGCTGTATCTACATGGGCTGGCAGGCTGTATAATATATGGGGGGGCCTGGCTGTATACACTGGGGGTTTGCATGCTGTATACATGGGGGCTGGCAGGCTGTATATCTACATGGGGGCTTGCAGGCTGTAACTACATGGGGGTTGGCGGCTACATTCTACATGGGGCTTGGCTGTCTACTACATGTTGGGCGTGACAGGCTGTATTCTTCTACATGGGGCCTTGCTGTAGACTACATGTGGGCGCAGGCTGTAATTCTACATTGGGCGGCTGTAATACTACAATGGGGGCGGCAGGTTGTCTACTATATGGGGGCTGGCTGTATACGACATGGGGGCTGGGCTGTATACTACATGGGGGGCTGCAGCTGTATACTAAATGGGGGCTAGCAAGCTGCATACTACATGGGGGCTGGCAGGCTGGCTTTATACTACATGGGGGCAGGCTCTATACTACATGGGGGCTGGCATTACACTATATAGGAGACGGCAGGCTGTATACTACATGGGGGCTGGCAGGCTGTATACTACATGGGGGCTGGCAGGCTGTATACTACATGGGGGCTGGCAGGCTGTATACTACATGGGGGGCAGGCTGAATACTACTTGGGGGCTGGCTGGCTGTATACTACATGGGGGCAGGCTGTATACTACATGGGGGGCAGGCTGAATACTACATGGGGGCTGGCTGGCTGTATACTACATGGGACCTGGCAGGCTGTATACTACATGGGAGCAGACTGGCTGGCTGTTTACTACATGGGGGCTGGCTATATACTACATGGGGGCTTGCAGGCTGTATACTACATGGGGGCTGGCAGGCTGTATACTACATGGGGGCAGGCTGGCTCTATACTACTTTTGGCTAGCTGTATACTATTTGGGTGCTGGCTGTATACTACTTGAGGGCTGGCTGTATACTACATGGGGGCTGGCTGTATACTACATGGGGGA